>WTSP01000479.1:0-10706 GCA_025331215.1 Actenoides lindsayi
GCAAACATATCCAAGCGGAAAAACAACTTCTCACCTCCTAGCTGCCCTTTAGCTAACAGGATTTTGTTTGTTTAGCCTCAGATACATATATTTTCATCTCCTGTTTGGACTCGGCTTCAGAAAGGACTTTGCAGACAGGGAGAGACTGCAATTCAAGTGGAGAACTCTGATTTGGTACTAATGAACTCAGTTTTCTCTGTATCTGGCAGTGAGGCACAGATC
This sequence comes from Actenoides lindsayi, assembly GCA_025331215.1. Taxonomy (NCBI): domain Eukaryota; kingdom Metazoa; phylum Chordata; class Aves; order Coraciiformes; family Alcedinidae; genus Actenoides; species Actenoides lindsayi. Next base: position 223 of record WTSP01000479.1, read on the forward strand.
TACTCAATGTACAATACTGCAGGTTAAGCTGACAACAGATCTCCTATTGCATATTGCTGACTGAATATGTTTCTTAAATTATGGCAAAGGCTAGGACCCAAGGTCTGACATAGGCTCTTCTTTCATAGTCTCGTTTCAAGGCATTCTCCTCCATCTTCCATGTAGGTTTAATTGTCTGATGTGTCTTATTGTGGATATGAAACACTAATTCTTTTTGATTCTTCCTCATGTGAGAGGTTAAAAAACCCCAAACAAACAACTGATAGTTTTAACAATTCCAGTTACACTGACAGTTTACTACGTGACTCCTTACTGTGGACAGCTCAACTCAAATAGGAGTTTGCTTCCAAGTGTTCGGAGAGTCAAGAGCTGCACAGAGATGTTTAGTCGCACTTAATCAACAACATATTAGTAATGTATTATATGAGTAATAACTTCGGCATATAGATAGGAGAGTTGGCTACTATCTCTTTGTGTATAGGACCCCTCTACTTTTTCCTTGGATACAGTATTTATAGCCCTGTTGACCTGATTCAGTATTTCAGGAGAAAAATTCTTAATGATTTGTAAGATCCTCTACCACCATCTTGCTCCTCTCAGTGAATTCACCATGTGTTAAAGGGGTCACAGCTTCACTCCCTTGTACCTCATTTCCCCTCCAGACTGTTTATTGTCTGCCTGTTCTGCAAAACATTTGTGTGCAGGCAGCTATACTTCCTGCTTAGTGCCCAGCACAGAAATACTCTGTTCCTAACTAGTGTTTCTAAGCTCCTCTTCAGTGCAAATAATTCTGAGTAGATGTCATATCAGGTAACTTTTGCATAACCTTTTCCTTTCAGAACTCTCCTATGAGTTACTTTGCTCAGTCTTGTTTGCAGAGTCGTAGGATGAGAGGGTTGATGAAAGAGCTTATTGCAGTTTTCAGTCCTTCAGGAAGCATATAGACAGGATAGATCCAGGCTTTGCTTGGTGTTGCACGGCAATGAGGTGAGAGGCAATGGATGCAAACTACTGTAAGCTATGTTCTGATTACATAGTAAGAAAAAAAAGTAATCACAGTGTGGGTAGCCAAACACTGGAACAGAGACCCAGAGTTGTTATGGGACCTCTACTCTTGACGTTAAAAATTCAACTGGTCAAGAACTGGAGCAAATTGATCTAACTGGTCATGGTCTAAGTAGGATGCTGAACCACCAGATGACCTCCAGAAATTTCTTCCAAGCCAAATTATTCTGCCATTCTATGTCTAATTATTAACTTACACATTTAGGCTTTTATGGTTTTATAGAACATAATGATACTAAAAATTCAACAACAGACTGCACAAATTAATAAATAAACAGCCTTTTCCCCTATCTTGGCAATAATGAAGTTTTCTTTAATGCTGAATGACATTAATTCTATTTTATAAAAAATGGAGGCTGATAAAAAGTAAATGTGCCTTTTCCAGCAATGTACTTTAGAAAGATCTTCTGCAGTTTCATGTTTTTCCAACTAGAAATGCAGAAGCATTAACTGTTTTTATGATTGGTATCACATTTCATAATAGGACTAACTAGTCCTATTAACTAACTCATTAATGGTTGGACTGATTTCATAGTGTCATAGTTTTCCCTAACATCTGTGGTTTTCAAATCAAATCTTGTTGGATGCTATCAGTGGCTGTTGGGCATATTTGAGGTTTTTTGACTGGCTTTTTCTAAATGCATGCAGAGTGAAAATGGCTATACTAAATGATGTCATTGCAGGTTGTGTTCTATCTGGTTAATTTTAGTATAACCTTTACTTCAAAGCTATGAAATATACTAATTAATTAACTAACTTTTGCTTTTATTCTTGAAAGAGAAACTGAGTCAGCATTGTCTCTAAAAGTGATTCTCCCTCTATTTACAATGACAAAACATGAAATGATGGGTTTGGCTTTACACAGTGAAACTAATACAGTAATGTTGCTAGGTAAGTTTTCCAAACCTTTTTGTAAATTGTGGCAGAATAAACCCTCGGCTTGCATATACTGAGAAATTGTTTAGCTGTAACAAAGGGTGATATTCATGTTGCTTGTCTCTAATGGGAAAGAACCAGGACATTATGGTTGTTGGAGGTCTTGATAAAGCCCACTGAAATCAGAGGGAAGACATTTACTGACCTCAGGGCTGCATGAGCAAGAACAACAGTCCTAATTTTCAGTTTCTTAGATTTCTGCTTTTGTTTAATCCAAATATTCTTAAAAGTTAATATGAACTCAAACTATTCCTATGTTCCTTCAGTCTCAAAACTTTGTTTATTCCTTGTCTTTGAATAGAAGAACGACAAAATTATCAAAAAAATAAAGCACACAATTATGACATTCCATCAGCTGAATAGGGAAGTTAAGTGTCATAAATTGCATGAAGCTGACTGCCTGGTTCTCCAAGTTATATTCTTTTTTTAATTTGATAGAAACTGCAAAATGAAACGATCTCTCTCCAACAATTCTGTGGGAACCCAGCACTCCAGCCAGAGAGACTGTAGAAGAATAAGCAGCCTATAGCCCTAGTCAGACCAAACCAACAGAGAAGACCCTAGAGAACAGGTTTTTCTTTCAGGCAAGCTTGAAGAAGGGAATATTTTTACAAAAGCCAATTTACTTTGCTGGTAGCTGTTTTGTTTATTATATACCACTGAAAACACAAGTGCTTCATTTCTCCTAGCCCAGATTTCTTTTCAGTCTGACCTTCTGTCACATGACTTGAATAGTGTAATGTTGCAATGTGTTACCATGGAAATGATAGTGATGATGACATGTGTTCAGCATAACCAAATTTGAACCTAATGAGACCAGATGTGACTTTGATCTTTCATCCCTAAAGAGCAGACCTAGTTATATCATCATGACTTTTCTTAGGAATCATGGAGAAAGCTCTTAAACACAACTCTCTATGATTGTATTAACTGTGAACACCAGTATGAGTGCATGCAAATAATTACTACTTGCTGTAAACATCTTTGTATGAAGTCAAACACACCCACATCAGGAGAGCTGTGAAACAGGACAAGCCATGAGGAAAACAAGAAGTCTTATCCATCTGCAGTTCTCATTTTTTATGTGCATTATCTTCTTTAAACATAAGCAGATTCCTGTACGTCATTGTGTGTTATCAGCTTTGGTCTTTACACTTTCCTAAGAAAATAACTACTTCCAGTTGCTGCAGGCCAGTATGACATACTATGCAAAGCTGCATAACACCATGAATAAATTATGGCTGTCACCAACTTCTCCATCTAAAAAAGACTGTTACAAAAATAAATTATCACTGCCCTTGAGCACTGCTAAGAGTAAACATCTCACACATGACTTTGCTAACTAAAAGAATAAGATGTCCATTTTGCCACGTAAGAATTGCTCATAAGCAATGCATTCCCTATGTGAGAGAACAGCCACTGTGCTAAGCAACCACAGAGAGAGAAAATGCAAGCAAGGAGCATTCAGACCAAACATTTTAGAGCCAGTTCCAACATTGTTAACCTGAAGTAGGATCAAGAACTCAACTGGATCATGATCAGGAGATAAGTCTAAGGCTCCTTCATTATTACTCTGGGTAATGCCTTATCTGAGGCTTCTTGGGGAGAGACTGAACCTCTGAAACTGCCCCTGTCTGCATTGTGTTGTCAGATGGGGATGCCTGAAATGGAGTAGCTGTGAATCTCACCTATCACTATGTGTGAATTGTTTTATATTGCAAGTATTGTGCCTTTATCTCTAAATCCATAAAAGACAAGACCAACTTTATCTTCAGGAACTGTATTTGAAAAAATGACTTACAAGCACTGACATATGTAATGGCATATGGAGATGGAACAAATCATCCTATCTTTGTGTGTGGAGTCATCCTGTATGCGCCTTTTCTTTCTCCTTGAAGTTTCCAAAAGTCCTGATTCTAAGCCAGAAGTTCAGATGGAAATGTTCATTGCTGTGTCTGTGAGAACTTTCTACTCTAACTCCCCAGTGGATTTACCAGCAGTGGACAGCTGCCATCCAGAGATTATTTATTTGAGAAGCAGTTTTAATGCTCTTGGTATCACAACAGTGGACCAAAAACTAACTAGGTCAAACCTGGAACTTCCTCATCAAAAACTAAGATGCAAACCCTTTTGGGTGTTCCTACACAAAAAAAAAGAGATAAGCTACAAAAGGGGAGGAGGAGTACCATATCATTGTCTACTCCCTGCAATCTCTGTGTGCATTACTGTGGCAGAAGATGTGCCTTTTAAAATGTTACAACTTGCTCAAAAGGCAGCTGAAGCCTATGTTGTCCTTCAAGCATCTGTTGCTGCTTCTCCTGTTCTCCCTGTAGCTCCTTTCCCTTCCTTTCTTGATAAATTAATCATAAACTTAAACCAACTCCTATTTCAAGACCCTAAACTTAAACTTCAAAGCAACTAGGCTTAGCAGCAAGGGAGGGAAGGTAAGCCACATTTTCCTTTTGAAGCCTTGCCCCTCTCACTCTGCTTCCCCACTCTCATAGTTCTGCACCTTCTGGGGAGATGGTCCTCTAATGCTGCTCGTAGTCCTTTAGGAGAGCAGTCTTCAGGATGTCCCTGCGGAGCCAGTACCCATATCTGCAGCTTTCAGCCATGTCATGAAGCTCTAACCATCAGGTGGAATGGCACAGTATGGCATGATGCTTGGGCAGAGAGCTATCAGTGCATGCTCTTGGACAGATGGTGTGCCAAGAACAGGAGGCAGGACCTGTAAAGAGGCTGCATTTCAGTACACAGGAGGGTTTACAATCACCCTTCCCTAGTGTTGGTCAAAACCAATACTACTACACATTCTCTATGAACTCAGTATTACACCAGTCAGGTGGATTATCCCATACAGTTCAGAGCCATAGTGTTCTTTGCCTGGTGTTGTCATCCCAGTGCCATGGTCAGCACTGAAGTATGATGAGTGATGACTGTAGCTAGCTGCCATAGGACTGCAGCAGGCCAAGCATATCACCAGCTACAGCTGAAATGCTAGCTGGGTGAAAGGAATCTGTTTAACAGGTGTGCTAGGAGTCTGACACAGAGACTTGGGCTGAGGCCAGCACCACTGAATGTCTGCTGTGTTGATTCGCTAGCTGACTAGAGTTACAGCAGGGTGGAGGGAACCAAACACAAATGCCTCTTCGTCTGCAACAGCTTCTCACTTGCTAGAAAATTCCCTTTGCATTTCTGAGTCATCTACTGCTCAGGAGCTGAAGCCCTCTTTTTCTCTCAGCTTTCTTTTTTTTCCTTCAAGAACTCATGTAGCTGTTCTTTGCCAGGTGTTGTTCTTCCACAGTCCTAGTTTAAAACTAGAAAACACAGCGTAGTAGGGAGCAACAGTCCTGAGATTTGGATGGCTCAGTGCAGCCATCAAAATCTTTCAGATATGACTTTGACTAGTAACGGTGGGTAAATCAATGTCTGTTTTTTTGGTGAGGTAACCTCAGACTACAGATTTATGCAGCAGACTCATCTCTCCTGTGCATTTACTCTCAGAATATCCAGAACGACCTTAATCCTAGCAAGGAAATTACTCCAATTGCTAGACTGTCATTTCAAAGCTGCCAAGTCAACCTTCTCACCACACAACTAACCATTGGAAGACATCTAAACATATTAGGCTTGATGGGTTAGGACAGCTTTAGATAGCAAGCTGAGTAAGAGCTTTCTGAGCCAAAGCAGTGTCCTCTGCATCCACATGACTTCAACCACATGTCAGACAGACCTAATGTGTGAATTTGTCTTACTTCACAATCAATAAGTCAGAAGGCTTCCTCATGTTCCACTGGCCTCACTGGGAGTTTTGGGAGTGTATGACCAGGTGACAAAAGACCTGTAGAAGCTTTCTTTGATCTGGAGTTTTCAAATATGCTATTACCAACTATTAAATAAAAACTTGCCTTTGTATGGCTGGGATCAATAGCAGCTTTGCTTCTGATGTCAGTGGGCTTCTTGGAAAAGCATCTAATAATTTCTGAGCTCCTGTCCACTGGATACAACTACAGCAGAAAGGTTTTACCAGTGCTGGCACTACCTTGGACAAATAAAGAGAGAAGATAGAAAACCATGAGTCTGCTGTACAAATGGTCTGTTTTCTTCCAAAAAGAAGCCCTGAAATAGGAAACTGCAAGTTCCCCTCCTGCACATATTTAGGCAAGTGTAGCTGGCCATGGCATGATATATTCAGTACACTGAAAATCTTTGCAGGACAGTAACCGTAATCACCACAACTCTACATGCTCTTACTCTTTCTCTTTCTATCCTACTTCTTGATTGATCTCCCAGAATGATGAAGGGTAGCAGAATCTACCCAAGAATTGTTCAACACAAAGAGAATTTTTTAACACCTGAAATTAAGAACAAATGGAACCAGAAGCATAGGTTATACAGGTAAATGTTCCTAAATGAGCCTCATTTCTTAATTCTTCAAAACAGCAAGCATACAATCAGGTCAGGGAAAATTGCTAACCTGAAACAATAATTATGATTTGCCTTTTGTGATTTAGCAATTAATTAACATATGATTAGTGAACATTAGGCTTACACAAGATTGCAAATCTGTAGTCCCAACCCCAGCTGGAGGCTCTGTTAGACTACACTGCTGACATAAGTCTTAATAAGTACATTGGTAATCTTTGTTATGGGCTTCTTTCCTGTTCAGATGGTAAGAAATATCCCAGTCCTCTAGGTCTGAAGCAGGATTAATTGATTGGTCTCATATGAACCTGAAAGCCATTAAGAGCATGAAGGATGAAAAGCAATTCAAATTGCTTTATTACCATTTTCTAGTAAAGTACCAGTTTAGACTCTGGACCTACTGTGAAGCAGCAGGTTTCCAGATATTGACTGTGTTGGCATGTGCTTCTGGAAAAGTGGAAATGACTGATTCCTAAAAGCAGAAACATCTGCTTAGGTCATGAATACACTTTCTGGCTGAGGTCAAACAGCAGGATTGCTAATAAGTTCATGTGCTGACAGCCCCATTGGCCAGAATCACAGCAAAATGGTGGTAAACAGTCAACGACACTAGCTCCACCTTCACCCTCAATACACCATTAGATAAAAATTAGTTTTATGGGGCTCACCATAGTCCTTACCATGCTGCTCCTTACAAGTAAGGCAAGGAGAGGTATGTGGTTTTTGTGTAGGAAACTCATGAACTTCAGAGAAGCAAAACTGGCATAGCTGCCAGTCTGGGCACTGCACTAGGAAAGCCCATATCCTTGTCTAGGGTGGTTCTCTTACACCACGTTTTCAATTTTTTGGGTCTTTTTGATCCAGTTGTTTTCCTGTTTAAAACAGTATGAGTAAACTCTACCAAAGTCTCACTGACAAGGTAGTGGAAAAACCAGAAGGGAATGTGTCCCATCCATGTTTGTTACAATATGGATGTTAGGACTTCATTTAACATGCTTTCTTTGTCTGCCCAGAGTTCATTGTAATTGTCAGAATGGTGAAAGTAAATAAGAGGAAGTGACTGCTCCTATTCTGGAACACATATTTTCTCAAAGCAGCACAGTTGCAAAAATCCAGGTACAAATATCAACGTACTTTTAGCAGTTTAGCACCACCAGCAAGTGAATATGATTGAGAAACATGACTTCCATCAGGATATCACTCTGAGTACCTTTGCAGGAAAACTCCCCACATCTTTTATCCTGAATGAGGAGGGTAGACATCATTTGTGTCAGAAGAAAAAAAATTTTTAAAATCAAAAGAATGACAGCAAAATCTGAAGAAATGGAAGCAGACAGCAAAATTCAACCCTGTATCAGTGAGCAGTGTGTGCAGACTTACGTTGTGTAAAAGCAGAGCATGAGTTGAATTTTGACCTGTGATTATCTTTCCCACTGAAGGCATCAGTTACTGACCATAACATTTGTTGAAGTCATCATAGAATGAGGGCCAAAGGATTGAATATAGGCCAGAGAGAAGAAAAGTGCACAGCCAACCTGTGGGGTTTTTCAGTACCTAATACACCTTCCCTTATGAATGATTTACCTTGTTCTCTGCTTTGCAGAATTATGGGCACATTTCTTCTTCAGAACTAATACTGCAGTCTTTGGTCCTGCAGTGAGTCCCATAAATGAGATGTCTTCTGCTTTTCTGCTTCCAGCACTCATGAAAACGTTTTTACATCCACACTTCAGCAATGAATTCAAGCACATGCTTAACATTAAGGTCATGCAGGACTTATGTATGTGATTAAAATTAAGCATGCATTTAAATGCTGTGTGGAACTGGGACCTCAATAAGGATGGTTGTTGGATCAAGCTGCTATGACCTCTGTTGAGCTGATTATAACTCAGCCTTTGTAGCATTCTGTTTTTCCCCAAAAGTCTATGTGCTCTTACTCTCATTCTTTCTATCCTCCTTCTATCCATAGTTTATTCACTATGTTTTGTAACAGCAATTTAAACATCACAGTTTTTTTTTTCCTCCTATAATACTATGCAAATTATATTTATTTTTCTAGATCTGTAAGCATCTGAGATGATAGGAAAGATTTCTCACATCCCCACCCCAGTTCTGTAACACCCTTTGTGTACTAAGAAGACACATGAAGTATAAAAATACTTCGGGTGCTTTAAAAGTTCTAGCAAAAAATAAATAATTTTCTGTAAAAATTTCAAGTTTCTGCAAACTAAGTACAAGAAGAAAGAGAACGAAGGTGGGTTTGTGTCTGCAGAAGAACAAAGAAGAATGGCCAGTCACCCACAATACAAAGATTCTTGCATTGTCTACTTTTTGGCCATTGAAAAATGTGGCAGATTTCCTTCACTTTCTCTTCTGAAGGAACATTCCTTTCTTGCTGAGAGCTCAGAGAAGACTCTGAATATTCCTGTAGAACTGAGAAGCAGAAGGAGATTTTTCATTTTTGTTCTGCAGATTCAGATCTATGGATTATGCCAGTCTATTACCCCAAAGTAAAACAAAACAAAAGCAAAACCAAACAAGCCATGAGATCATCTGCATCACTGCTATAAACAGATTAGCCCCATGTCATGTGAAAACTCCTTATCACACAGCTGAGATTTAATGTATGAGGACTCATCCTTTGCTTTGTGGCCTCGCATGTCCATTCACCCTGATGTTCCAACTGTAAAATATTTTAACAGCGCTTTTTCCAATTTACCTATCACCCATATTATGAACTGAGACAGTTGATCTTCCTACTGATTTTTAATCCTTCCCCCATTCTATCCAGAAGGACTGCTTAACCTAAAACCTTAATCCTTAAGCTTGGAAAGTCTGTAGTCACTTGCCTTCATAACCGTGTTAGCTTTATCACTGCATCATCAGAAGTACTATTTTTTTTTAACAGAAAAGTCAATGTGCTAAGCCTTTCCTCCAGCACTTCAGCCTTCTGATATAATGTTAGTTTCATTGCTCAGCCTTATCGCTGGGACACTTTTTAATTTTAGATTATTTTAACTTATCCCCAGATAGATGGGAAATCTTGGCCAATCAAGAACCAAAAGGCTGTTAAACATTTCATAACTTACCCTGATGGAAAGGAGAAAGAGCTGTTTACCTTAAGAAGATAATTAAAAATATGAATGAAAGCCCAGTACTGTGAAGGCAATGAAATCTTTGCCATTCACATTAGCAGGCCATCATTTTACCTGGGATGTTTTATTTGTTTCCTGAGTCTTCTTAGCATTTACTCTGTTCTGCTTCCACAGACTTTATAGTAGCTTCAGCCTTTTTTTTTTTTTTGAGCGAGAAGCTATTGATATAATTGAGTGTATGATGTTTCCCTCCTCTCTTCCTGAGAGTGGCTAAAAACCTCACCCTTTATTAGAGATGGGAAAAAACACATGGGAAGGAGATGCTGAAAACCAAAATTCATTACTTCTGCCACTCATGGAGGACTTTTTTCTTCATTACTATAAGTATCTTAAGGGCAAAAGAGAGCTTTAAAATCTGTTTCTTCTGGTTCAGACTTGTGCTCTTATATCCTTTTACCATTCCATCCAACTATTTCTCCATTCACAGCACTTGCAATACATGTTTTAGTCTTTCCATTCTCCCTTTCACCAACACACCTCTCACCAGGACTAGTTCTTTTAAAGATATACAAAACTTCTCTGTGATACATAAGATGCCTCTTTTTCATATTTTTATACTTCACTATCAAAATGATGTAATAGGTTAAATCAAGTGGGAAGCACAGGATAGTTTTATTTAGCTCTCTGGTATTCATGCTAATGAAAAGCTGGAATATCTTCTTTTTTTTTTTTTTTTTTTTCCTGAATATTTACATTTGAAATTTTAAATGCGTTTTTACTATATCTGTTCAAAATTTTATGCCTTTCACTCATGAAAAAAAGCAATCACGGAAAATATATTTGACTTGTGTTGAAAAATGTTAACTTTTCATGAAAAATAGAGGAAACTTGGAATATATCTAACAAAACCTGAAAAGTTTGTATTTAAGTGGTTGCTTCATGTGAATGACTTTATCTTGTAAA
>WTSP01000480.1:0-21128 GCA_025331215.1 Actenoides lindsayi
ATATCATGAAAATAGTGCGTGTGGTGGGTGTGAATGTTTGTTTTTGTCGCATATTGAATGGGTGTCACCCATTTAATAGTTTTTTTTTTTTTTTTTTTTTTTTTTTTTTACATAGGAATGTTTTCAGATGCAGGAAAGCAATTGGGAATTCTATTTTCTGGTTGAGAGTGGGACAGAGAAGCCAATAGAGTGAGATGAGAGATGAGGACGGATTGTGTGCGATTCTGCTCTGCCCAGGGTATACCAAAACAGCTCTCTTCAAGGCCAATACGAAAAAAAATATCATTAAGACATGAAAAAGAAGAAGGCAGTGTGAGGATTTCCTGAGAGATGAAGTGGAATACCAGGGGAATTCCAAATGGGGGAATAATAAATCTGAAACTCCTGCTCACATTAATTAAAAAGAGGTGGTGGATGACATCATAATTTCTGTACATAGAAAAACACTGAGGAGGTATTTAAGGATATATTTAAAGATAAGTATAATATAAGAACAATATAGGTCACTCGTGATCTCTTCAAGAGTTTAAAACCAAAGGCACTCCTGTCACATTGAGTTTTGCTGATATTCAGTACATTTATTTTGCAATTGATGAAAATATTTTGTTTCCTTTATGAATTTTTATAATTTGTTTAGTTTGGCAGACCCAGTCAGACACTCTTAGCGCTCAATTCATAAAAAACATCTGAAATAATTACCCTAGATATGAAGAGATTTTACTGTGAATATTTGTTTACTGTGAAGTTTTGGAACAGCAACACAGATGTTGGAACAAACAGTTCCTATCACAGCTCCATCTCTTCTCAGATTGAGTTTGAACTCATCATTGAATAGACTAGTTCAGCAGTTAAAGTTTGTTGAAAAAACCTCTCAGTTCTTTGAATATTAAGATTTCATAGTCTTCAGAGATCAGCATTAAATGTCCCATTGCTGTTATATTAAAATTCTTCATTTAAGAAGAAATATTTCTGTCTAGAGGCACCATAAAGTAAGACTTGTGGATTTGTTTCCATGAAAAAGTGGCACTTGGTCTGCTTATTTTCATCTAGACCAATACTATTCAGCCATGATTTATCACTAGTTTAAATCCCAGGAGTCACAAATACTGAAACCAACATATACTGATTTATAGAATAGAATCATAGAATTGTTTAGGCTGGAAAAGAGCTTTAAGATCATCAAGTCCAACCGTTAACCCAGCACTACCAAGTCCACCACTAAACCATATCCCTAAGCACCACATCTACATATCTTTAAAAGAACTTCCAGGGATGGTGACTCAACCACTTTCCTGAGCAGATTCAATGATATTTAAATGTAAGAATGAAAACATCCTTCTTCTGATTGAAAGAGGATTCCATCTGATACATGATGGAGCTATACTTTATATTTTGTAGAAATCAAGCTTTTATGAGCCATGGGAGAACTGGCCTTCTAGTTTGTCATATACTTCTTGCAACTCAGGTGATTTCCTTTGTAAGCCTTAAGTGGGTTAATTTTCGTTTTTCACAAGTATGTGTCCATCTTTTTTTCTATAAAACCACTTGAGAGAGATTAGGATCTCCACCTGCGGAGCACCACAGTCAACAGCAATGAAGCTTCCATCATTTTTAATACTCTTCACACAGACTTTACAGCAACACTGATTTTTCAACATGGATAACCTCTAAAGACAGAAGAAGCTTAGTCATCACCTATTTATTCATTTATTTCATTACTGATACTGCCAGAGGAATTTCTTATGCTAATCATTTTCAGAATGCATGTGTGTGGTGGTACTACACCCCCTCCACACACATGGGCCACTCATTACAGGGTATGACTCAGAACTACAAAACCACAGAATTTCCTAGATTGGAAAAAACCCTTTAAGATCATCCAGTCCAATCATTAACCTAACACTGAGAAGACCTTGACTAGATCATATGCCTCAGCACTATGTCTACTCGACCCTTAAATACCTCCAGGGATGGGGACTCAACCACTTCCCTTGGCAAGCCATTCCAGTGCCTGATAACACATTCTGTAAAGAAATTCATCCTCTTATCTAAACTAAACTTCTCTTAGGACAACTTATGGCCATTTCTTCTTGTTCTATCACTTGTTATTTGTGAGAACAGACTGACCCCCACTTCTCTACAACTTCCTTTCTACCTTCTGCAGTGGACCAGAGAGTCAAGGCACCCCTTCAGTGCACCTGGCTTCTACTCCTCTCCTTATCATCTTGGATGATAAATCAACCCTCTTATGACCTGGTCCACCTGTACTTGGATTGTGGCCCAGAGCAGCGATACCATGACCTCATGATCCAGTACATTCTGCACATGTGTAAGACAGAATATTACAACACTTGAGCCAGAATGAAATGGAAAATTACCTGACAAAAGTCAATTATCTGAGACCCTATAAATATTGATCCAAAACAAGACCCTTTGAGCTCTCCTGGATTACAGTGGGCTACATTGAACATCTCCTGAGACAACTCTCAGAACCACCTCAGCTGTCTCAGTTGAGAAAACTCTCAGGACTACCAGCTGAAGAAGTCAATGCCAGGCCTGAGTGAGACCATCTCCTCGAAGCTCAGTTCCTACCATTGAGAAATGCCAATGCATTGTGAGTATTTACTCTAAACCTGAAGGGGGAAATTTTCACTACAGACTAGTCTCTTTTACCTACCTCTATCTATCTTGGTGTTTGACTTTATGAATTTGCTTTTAAGAATGTGGGCATCTACATATTTCACTGCACGAGTATTTCTGTGCCTGTATTCTTTGTGTTTATGTGTATATACATGCTTTGATTGGAGATACCTTGTAGTAAGTTAGTATGAATCTTGTCATCCTCGAACTTATAATTAAGTTGCTGTTTTACTAAATCTCTTATTTCAGTGAGTGCTGCTAGAATCAGCCTTTGATTTATCTCATTTTATCAATAAATCCTGAATTGTTGATAAATCAAACTGTGTCAAGCATATTCATCCACGACAATGTGTGTCCACTTGGAGCTATGGTAAGACCATCAATCACATTTTGCCTTGGCCGCTATGTAGCCATAGACAGATAAGGTTTTGTGAACATTAGGAGAGCTACAGTGTTAACAAATTACATTCATTTGTATTCACCATACTTGTGGTGAAAGAAAAGGATAGACATTTCAGTGGGAGACATTGCCATAGATGGCAAGTGGCAATGAAGATAAATGGATCTGAGTTATATGTCAGGCAAAGAATCTTGCTGTAGTTTCTATTATTTTACTAAGATTTAGGCTTAAAGCCTAACAAGGCATTCTCAGACACCATATATGGAGACAAATTCATCAAAAGCATGGCATCAAAAAAGGTAGATAATCATCACTTAGTGATTTCTGAAAATGATCACCATTTAACTAATCAAATATCACAATGGACGTCAATTCTGTTGTTGGGAAAAAGTAACCAATTGCTTGTACAGAGAAGAATAATTATCACTAAGAGCAGAGGAGGAGCTTCCTTAATCCAAAATAGTATAATGTTAAAGCAGCATAATTACATGGGGGTTGATATGTATAGGGAAAAGAATGACTAAGAAAGATGCTCTGTACAGAACAAAGGTGATTAAGAAAGCAATCAGGCACTAATGTACTGTACTATTTTAAATGAGACTTAATACCTGGTTTATGATTTGTTTGATTTGTGCTCACTTTGGAGACCCAGGGGAATCCAATTATTTTCCTGATGCTGCCAAGTATACAACTCAAACTGATAGGTGAAGTATGCTACCATAATTGTCCTAAATGATGTGAAAGGGGCAATTATTCAATTCTAGTATTTATATTTTTATATCTACAGGGAAATGCCACCCCACTGGTGATTTCTCCTTTGCAAGTGCAACACCCAGGCAAGCTGCCAGTGCATGCTCAAGGCTCCAGCTCACATGGAACCTCCTTGCAGGTCAGGGCAGCTGTGACATTTGGTCCCTACCATGATGAAGAATTACACTGGATTTGTTTTCTGTACTATTAATTTTAAGTGATGTGGTAACAGTGTCACAAAATAGGGTTAATGTCTGGGAAGTAATTCTCACAACATGTTTCACATTTTGTATGAAAATTACTCTTCTAGTTTTTCAATTTCCCATTTTTTTGGCGTGTATGTCTAGCTTGAATATAACTTCAAGGCTAGTGGCTTTGTACATAATTCATCAAAGGAAAAATTGCTTAAATATTCATTTTCAATTTAATTTTTATGTACATTAATAAAAAATGTGAGCATTCTAGTTGATTTCTACATGTCAAAATGAATTGTTTTTGTTTTCAGAGAATCTTCTGGAAGAATAAAATTTAATGAAATTTTGATTTCTGTACAACTCTCTGCTTTAATATGCTGACATTCATGATTTTAATTGTTTACCTAAATCTGTCTTGGTATCCATGGTACCGCTTCTCTGCTCTTTTCCAGAATTCCTCCAGCTGCTTTTTTGTTTCAGGTGATGTAGTTCCCACAAGTCTGCCCTGTATTTTACCTGCTGCTGCACTAGAAAAGTGCTAACATCTAACTTCCTGATGTTTAACTTGTGTGTGAAACCTGAAATTGTATTCTCTGCTCTCATCTTGCACTGCAAACTGAATCAGAGCAGTTTATGTTTGGGCATGATGGCTATGTAGTTGTTTCTTTTGATTATTCTCCCACAATATGCATGACATGCTAATCAATATAATCTCATTTCATAATCTTCCATCTGCATTTCTAACTTTAATAGGTCCATCTAAATTATTTAACTGCCTAGTGTTTGCAGCATTGGCTTGCTTCTCAAGTGTGATTTTCTTTCTTTTCGCATATATTCACCTGATACAGAATTGATGAGATCCTGAAACATTCATGTTCTTGACTGTAAGTATTTTGCAAATACTCTGACAGAACAGGTAAAAATGTTGTCACCTAGCAACTACTAGCATTTTTTTCTCTCTCTCTAAGTATATATGCTTTTTTTTTTTCCTTCTGGAATTGCCTAGATGATTTTCCCCCTTAAATTGTGAGAAAATGAGAATGTATTCTTTAGAAGTTTTTTAAAATGGAAAAGTCAGCTGGTTGTTAAATTAGAAGGCTGAGAAATATCATGAAAATTATTACAGTCTATAAATTAACGTCTATAAATTAACATCTATATTGTGATGGTATCTTTGAGACTGATGACTATGTAAAATTCCTTAGTGAACACAGATTTTTCCTATGCAGCATATGGGGCTGTGGAGGAGCTAAGGTGACTTTCTTTTGTACTGCACTGGTGGAGGGACATTTTAGGGGCAGGGTGTTCTCCAGTGGAGGACCAGTATATTTATTCTGGTTCTGGAAACAGCAGGAAGTAAAAATTAAGTACAAAAAGTTTGCCCACAACCTTAACTGATTATATTAATCTCTAGAAAAAAACAGTAGCATATACACTATCTTTCTTTGTCATTAATGACAGAGAATTTCAATAATAATAATAATAATGTCAATTCCCAATTATCCAGTCTAGGAGCACTGGCAAAAAGAGCAGACATAACTCCAGGGGAAACCTGTCACTTTGCTCTTGTATTCTGTAAACAGCCAGATTCTTTAGAGGGAAGCACAAGAAATCTTGTCTGGACAATTTTAAATTAAATACGTATTTTAAAGTGGGTTTTTTTTTCCAGTCCTAAATGATACCCATGTCTGAAGATCTGATTCTTTGTTTCATCTGTTTGGCTTTTATCCAGCAAAGTGTACAACCGTCCAAGCCATGAGCAGGCAGTTTCTCCAGGAGAATGCTGTAGGAAATGATGTCAAATATTTTACTGAAGTCTGGGTAGACAACATCCATAGCTTTTCCCTCATTCACTAAGTGGGTCACCTTGTTATAGAAGATCAGGTTTGTCATGCAGGACCTGCCTTTCATAAGCCCATGAGTGGGTCTGATCACCCATATGTCCTGTACATGCCATGTGATGGCACTCAAGGCGATCTGCTCTATTACCTTTCCTGGCACCAAGGACAGATGGACAGGCCTGTAGTTCCCTGGATCCTTCTTCCAGACCTTTTTGTAGACAGATGTCAAATTAGCTAACCTCCTGTACACTAGAACCTCCCTGGTTAGCCAGGACTGCTGATAAATGATGGAAAGCGGCTTGGTGAGCACTTCCTTTAGCTCCCTCAGCACCCTTGGGTGTATGCCATAGAATCATAGTTCTAGTTAGAAGAGACCTTCAAGACTATAAAGTCCAGCCATTAACCCAGCACTGCCAAATCACCACTAAAACCATGTCCCCCATCTCAGCCCATAGACCTCTGTGTGTCTAAGTGGTGTAGTATACATGCCCAGCTCTGCAGGCCACACAGGAGTTGCAAAGAAGGACTGCAAAATACCCTGCCAAACAGAGATTCAAACATACAGTTCCCCATGTACAGAAGGCACAGAACTGTGATATTTGTTTTCAGTCATAATCAGCAGCAGTATGTAGGTGCTGCTTTTTGCTAGACCCATCTGTAGTCCTTTATGTTCTTCCTTCTGGAAGGAGAGATATTCACCATTATGTTCCTTTCCTAATATAACATTTGAAGTCCTAAACATGCCTAAACATGATTCAGGTGTAAAAATCTGTGAACTTCTAAAGAAATATGGCATAAAAATAAAAGATAGGATACGGCTCATTAGTAAATGTTCTTGAGGTTATAAGTACAAACAAATATTAAATAAACATGATAGACACCTATATAATCCCTGACTAGACTAGTGCTTTATTGCTGAACTTGTTTTCAGATACAGTCCACTAGACAGTTTAAGCTACTTGTTCGGCTTTACTCTTTCTGATGTGAGTCAAAGTTAGTCCAAAGTCAAAATCTTACTGCTAGTTGGTTTAACCCCCAACTTGTGCTAGTGCAGACTGTAATGTACCTTCTTAAGACTTATTTTAGGTTGAGCTGTAACTAGCACAGATTGTCTCTGTAGGTGAACAGATGTTTTTCGACAGCTTGGTACTTTGCAGAATTGTCCTGAAATTCTACATTTTATGTAGCTCTTCTCACTGCTTGTTTTTCACTGTACCATCTGTATTGCTATCATGTAGAAGTGGAGTCAATAGGGCATTAAGAACTTGCTGATACTATTGTTTCTTGTTGGAGCTGAAAAAGAGCTGTTACTTTGCTCTGCATTTTGCTGGTTTTGTCATCTTTAAATAAAGGGAAGATATGGCTTTCTGCGACAGCTTCTGATGACAGAAGGTGCACAAGGGTGAACTGCATATTTGGCCTGTGCACTTGTGAAAAAATTGGATCCAGTTCTCAAGATCTCAGAATTGAGCAACAGATGTAAGTTTGCTTTGCTCCTGATCCCAATGCCTTCTCTCCTGCAAGATGGAGCAAGAAACTCCATCTATGTATATCCATGCTGTGCATCCAACCACTCTATAGAGCAGGAGTTTGTTGGTTTTTTTTATTTTCTTCACATCTCCTAATCTTTAGTAACACAAATTTCCACCCCTACTAGGCCTCTACAAGAAGCAGACAAAATCAACCACCATCTAATATTTTGGGGAAAGAAGAGACAAGGACCATCTTTGAGGCGTTGTTTTGGTTTCAGTCTCCTGAAAGCTAAACTACAGTTTATGTGTTTGCTTGTTTATGTGTGCTTGTCTCCTTGACTGCAGAGGGGTGGAGGGGGTCATGGTCCTGCTGAAAGGCACAATCCATTGGTTATGGAGTGAAATGCTGCTGCTGAGCATGAGTCTTCCTTTTTCAATCTCTGCCTCATTTAAGTGAGTTAGGAAACATGATGCTGTTTTCAGCTGATGGTTTGCAGACTGGTAGAAAGTGTGTCCTGCCTGATCCCCCTTATTTTTCTGCCAGACAGCTCAAGCCAAAAGTCCACATCTTTCCCAGTTGAGCATAATGAAACATTTTGTTCCCCTCTTCAAAGTGGAAAATGAACAGAGCACCAAATTATTCCTCATTGTTTCAGATGCTTCAAGTCACCACCAGGATTATGTGATTGCAAGACAGTGTAAAGTTTAATTAAATGACTTGGAGACACTCACTGGAGCATTGTTGTCTTTTGCCTATGTTCTGTTTTTATCATACTTTGTTCCTGTGCACACATCAAAGTACTTAATTTCTCTCTTCTCATTGCTGCCTGAAACCAGTAAAAGAACAATCTTTGCCTTAAGATAATGAAGCACCTCTCCAGCGAAAAAGAGAGAAAAAAAAAAAAAAAAAAAGAGACCACCACCCAATATCAGTTTTGTACGATAACAGCTCCTAATGGAGCTGCTGATATGCACTGTATGAAAGTGTGCGAGATGAAATCACACTCTGGTAACACAGGGCCAATAGCACCATGGGCTCAGATGAGGCCAAGGCTCCAAATGCCAGTTGCAACAAAGCCAGTATAGCAAAACATCATGGTCCTAGTTGTCCCACTTCCAAAATTTGTGGAGTGGTGTCTGTTCTAAGAATAACTCTTTCTGTGAAAGTTCACTGGTCAGTTCATAATACTGCCATATACTTGCATAAAGCACTTTTTAACCAAAATATCAATGGTGTAATAAGCAGAACAGGAAGAGTTCAGTAATGCCTGGACAATTCTACCCTCCCCACAGTTGGCATGCTGTGTTAATCACAGGATCCTGCACCCTCACTTTTACCACAGCTGGATCTCTTTTGTTTGGACATCTTCATCACGTGCAGAGACCTGCAAGCAGGGTTGTTCTCAACCCCCCAACAGCTACTTATTCGGTGACAGGCACAGTAGGACCTAGGACTAGCATATTACTAAACTGAGCATTAAAATGCTCACTCTTGTATGGGCACTCATGGAGTCTATGATGGCCAGATGGTGGGCAGTGAGGTGACGGATATGGGTCTCCATTGCCTGTTCAATATGCTCATTGTGTGAAGACCAATTTCTGAAATGTCAATTTCTTAGGGGTTTATGTCATTTCATGTCATTATTTCTCACTTGAGTTTTTTTTATTACCTCAACCATTTCCCATCTTTCTCATTTTTTTCTTTTTTTTTTTTTTTTTTTTTTTTTTACTTTCCTATGTAGCTTAGCTAATGTTGTCTCTTACAGCTCAGTGTCATTTTTCCAACAGAACTGAGCAAAGGCCACACAGTTGTGCTTCACAGAAACTGGCCTTGGGACTTAGCTGGTCTGGACTGCAGATGACAATGTGCTTGTGCTGCTTTCACTGTCACATCCTCTTCTTTCTGAGTGATAACAGATGCTTGTTGAAATATCTGCAACATCCTGATTGTCCTCATACATTTTTACATTAGAAAATAAAACACCAAATTCTTTATGAAAAAATATAATTTACAGAAGAAATAGCTTGCTCTTACCAGGGTTGCAAAGAAGCATTCTTTAGAACATGTTTATTTGTTTGAAATGTATACATCTCTGCTGAAATATGTTGTTATTATTCCATGTCTTAAAATATTGGGTGAGTTGTGATTTAAGATATGGCTTAAACTATTAATATATATATGAGGATTTCTTCTCTAGAAGGAATCCTTAGATAATCTGTAAACTGAGATGAGTTATGTTCTTGGTTGAATGAACTCTGAGACATCCTATGGGAGCTGTGAAAGATAAAAAGCCCTTAACATATTTAATTTATTCCAATCCAACTCCAAAATAATATTGTTAATTTATATGGCTTTTTAATTAAATTCATTTTATAGGTTCAGGAACACAGTAAGAGGCATTTTATTGCTTTTTTTGGACAACTACCCAGTACAGCTTGTGGCAAATTGGTCCAGCACAGAACTACTTCTGCTTGAAACAGAAATAATCTAGAAATTACAATGAAGGACAAACCCCACATTGTTACCTCTGGTCATCTCAGTTTGAGAGGATTCTGCTTGGATGAGTTGGAGGTGAACAAAGTGAACGACTCATGATATTATTAACTTATCTGACTCTTACTCAAGTAATCTAAAATTTCAGGTTTAGAAACTGGGAATATCTCTTAGTGTATTTTCGTTCAAAACATCAGAAGAAAGTGAAGTAAACACACATACATATTAAATTAACATGCTTTTGTTGCTAAGGGAACAAAACTTAGATCTCTGTGGGAAAACTGCTCCACATGTAGCACTTGATTCACAAGAATTAAAGAAGCTGTTTTATGCAGCCATTTAGTGACATGAGAAGTACATGGGGTTGAGATGAGTGAGTGGTTTAGCAGGAAATTCATATTCAGCACAAAGACACTGATGGTTCTGTGACAGCTGGAATTTAGAAAGAATCATATTCATGAGTAGTGCTCTGTACTGAGGAGGCAAAACTATAGCAGGAAAGACAACCTCTCTTTATTTTCTCCTTGCTTCTGTCCATGTTCTCTCACCTTTGACTATACCATTCAACCACTTGTCAGGTTTTTATTCAAAGAATAAAAAAGTGTTTAGCACTGCTGAGTCTTAACAAACAAACAGTGCACTTCATTAAATGTGATGCCTTGGCCTGGAGAATGGACTTGGGGAAGGTGTTTTGGTATTCTCATAGCAAATGTACAGGGAAAAGTGGCTGACATTTCAAGGTGATGCTTTCTTTAAAAACAGAATTTATATGTCAATCTTTATATTTTTATACTCTAATTGGACAGAAGCTTACAAGGACTAAATTTCCAAGCATTCAGGAAAAATAAGGAAAAGAAAGAGAATATAGAAATGGCCTTACTGATCCAGACCAAAGCAGAAAGTACACATGTGCCTCTGATCAGAAGATGAAGGATTGGCTGGGGATAGTTAATATGTTGTATGAAAGTTGACAAGTCTAATGTACCTTTGTCAGGTATTTTTTATCTTTTCATTTTTATAGCTTGGGAGCAGAGATAGCGTTCTGTCTCCAGATTCAGGAAGGTACTCTTTGTCAGGCTAGTGAGTAAGGGACTGGGGCTGGGCGTAGGGATTACCTAGTGATGCCAGTTTGATGATGCCTTGTGAAAACAACTGATGATTTAAAGTCACCCTTAGGTTACACATACTTATTCAGTTCCCCTGGTGATGAAACCTTCCATGAAATTACAGCAGCACAATGCAATGCTTTTTTTTATTCATAGATGGAGGACAAAAAGATCCTGAAAAGCGGATAGTAACATCAGGACAAGGCAAGTTTCTTGAATAGTGTCTGTTGCTACACCCCAGATGATGGCAGAAATACCAACTGTTTATTCATTGAATCTTGAATTATTGTGAATATATGACTCCAGAGGAAACTCTTCCCTGAATTCCCAAATAGTTGATTTTTACCTGAGCCTTTTCTTCACAAAATGATCTAGGCATTATCAAATAATGTCATTATTTTCATTATTGCTTTCATAGCTGAGCATCATATGATTTCTATATAGTCGTAAGTTAACAAATGTGACAATTTCAAGACTTGACAGGCAGAAAGTGGGATTGTGGAGAACAGCACTTGGGGAGGAGCCCACCTAAATGGTCTCCTTTTTGGCAAACTTGTAGTATTGTCTATTACTACATAGCAGACATCTCTGTTAGATAAATACTATAATTCAGCCTGATGTGATTCTGAAGCTCAGATTCTTTCTGTCTCTATCTAAGTATGTTTCTTCCCTGCCATTCTCCTTAGTGTAGTATTTTTTGCTTCTTAAGTTGCTCTGGAACTAAATTTGCACAGAAACTTAACTTTAGGATACAGGAAAGTCATAGCAGCACAAACTGCTTGCTTCTTGTTAACTTACAGTGTTGAAATGATGATAGGTAGAGCTTGGCTCAGATGTAGTGCAACTGTGGAGAATAAATGGAGTATGAATGGAAAGTGGGACTTGGTTTTGATCAGATTCATACTTCCATAAATCCAGAATACTTCTCCTCCTTTGGCTGTCAGAAGACTAAAGTCTACCTGGCACAGTGTTCTTTAGCCTGGTATACAAACCAGGTAATTGGAGACTTTCTTGACAGAAACAGTGGTCAGACTTCCTATTTTCATGTTGAGATGAGTTTTTCCAACATTTTTTTTATAAATATAACTATTTATCAAAATGAAGAATATGGTATAAAAGGCACTAATGAAGATGAGCACTGACAAGGTACCTAAAGTATATGACATTTTTAGATTATGTAAAGTGGATTAACGGACAAGAACTATTGAAGGAATTGGAAAAAACATTTCCTGCTAGTAGCAATATCACTGAAGACAGGCAGAAAACTTCTGAGGAAAAACCGGCATTGTCATGTTCCCTTTCAGCAATGGTAGCTCCTGTTCATTGTAGTCTTGAGCTGTCACTGTCAGCAGCTCTGGGCTGGGATGTAACTGGACTTTGCATGGATGATCCTGTCCTTTGCAGGTGGTCCCTGCAGGTCCTCCCCATCAACCAGGGGTGAATTGAGTTTACTGGTCCTGACAGAGCCTTGTATGCAGGATAGTCAACACCATCATAGAAAGACTGTATGTATACAAGTTTCACAAGATGAAACTCTTATATATTTCTGCTTTTGGGGAGAGGGAGGGATTTCCCAGACAAGGGAGGACTTGAGAAACCATCTCTATAGATTTTGTGTCAGTGATATTACCATATGAATTTCTGCCATTGCTTAACATGAGAAAAAAAACTGAGCCATGAAAGGATGGGGAAGGGGGAATTTAAAAACAGCACCAGGAAGAAAAATATTTCCCTTTCTGTTTTAACATGTCTGTCTAACAAATCTCCTTCCTAAGCAACTCTCCATAAAGTGAGTGGTGTGTGCTACCAATGGCTCAGCAAGGCGCTTCTGCAGCTGTTGGTATTTAGTTCGCAGCTGCTTGATTTTATCTTTTCCAGCAGCCTGCTTATTCAGAGAGAGTGTTTTGGTGTAAAAAGAGATATGGGAAGCCATTAGCTGGCTTTTATTCTTCAGAGCACAAAACAGAGGACAATGAGTCGGCTGGGATTGTATTAGCATTTATATATGTTACAGCCCTAGTGTGAAATCAGTTCTAATGGTTAGATACTACATGTTTAATCTCCGGTCTTAGAAAGAGAAAATGTAAAGCATTTTTTTCTTTTAGGCTTATGTACTAAAGCTACAGTCATACTCATGACTCTCCAGGAAGAGAGGGTCAATTATCAGCCACAGAAGTTAGTTGATGCTTTGCTGTTCTCTTGAATGTTCATGTCTCAAATATTTATATATACTGCAGGCTGTCAAGTGAGGGGGACTGCCTTGCCTTTGTAGTACTTACAGGCGTGCTTCTGCCTTATTTCTCATGGATTCCACAGGGGATGTGTCTATCCTACTCTAATTTCCTTCAGCTGTAGATGTCCATTAAAATGCAATAGCGCTGAGGGATAAAGATGGTAGAGAGCATGTTATTCTGCTAAGACCTCTTCTTTAATTTAAGTGTTTGTCTGTGACTGTAATCCTGGGCAATGCTTTCCTTTTGCTTCATCCCAGACTTATCAAGTGAATGGGAAATTTAGGACTGTTTTACTAGAAATAGCATGATGCCAATCTACCTGTATGGCACTGGTGTGACTAAACATAGGTGTCCACCTGTCAGGTACCATAAACCTAGGCAACTCACTCTAAAGCACTCTTTGCTCTGAATGGTGTGTTGCTGGATTTACCTTTGTGCGGCTGTAGCATATGTTAACACGAGCAGTGAAACATGCAGTTGCTGCTGTGCCTTGAGAATATATGCAAAAGGGAAGACTCAAATCTAAATCTTTCTCTTCCCAACCCGAGTAAATCCAAACCTGGATCCTAAGCAGATTCATCCACTTTCTCTAAGGGAACATTAGAATGTGGAGGACCTTTTTAGATGTTGCAGTTTACCAGTTGTTTATCTCATCTGAAACTGGAAGTAGCTCTGGGGATAATTTTAGGTATCTGAAGTTTCATATCCACAGTTTTATGTAAACTAAGTTTGTTGTGTGTTTTTTGTTTTTTTTTTAACTAACTAATGAAAGAAAAATACATAAATGCTGTGTAGTGCATAGATTCTCTAATGTTCTGCTGAATGAAAGAATTAAGAAGTCAATAAATATCAGCATGTTCTATGGCAGAAGAGAATTGTCATGGCCTTTTTTTTTTCTTCAGTTTGCTATCTGTGCTTTATAGTATGATGCAGTGGTATAGAGTAGTGCTTTATGCACTGCAATATTGTAATTTTACTTTGTCAACACAGAGAAAGGCTTAGGCAAATACCTAGTACAATATCTACATAGTTCAACGACCACAGTCAGAATAATACACTGTGGAGATAACTGATATTCAATATAATTATATGATACGTTCTCTTAAACCATCATAATCAAGGTGCAAGAGATAACAGTGGAAAAAGAAGACTAGAGATTATGTGAAGTGGGCAATTTGGCTGTATGAAAGGCTGCTCCAATGTTAAATATAGCAAGTTACTATTAGAAGCAGAGAGAAGACAGCTAAATAAGATGAACTCAATTAAATGAACAAGGAACACAATATAATGTTGAAATTACAAATTAATGATAGCCTTAGAGGCAAAAAAATACCTGTTATCACATGAAGAAAGGCTCTAAAATCTGTGTTGTTTAAAAAAAACCCCACAAAAGCCAAACTGTTATACTGTCTTACTTACAGAGCCATCTACAGTAGTTCTGCTATGTAATAGGGCAGCAGGCTCATCTTCTGCCTGTTGTGGGACCCCTCAGAGAGTCGTGCAATCCATATTCACAGGCACAGTTTGAGTGGTTTCAGCAGTACTTAAGTGTGAAGCCAGCAGGCTCTGTCTTGATGAGGAACATTGATCACAATTTTCAGCCTAATAGATCACGACACATTCTAGGATAGCAAAGGATGGTGTTGTGAATGAGTAATTTAGATCACTTAAGGAATCATGGTCAAAGGTATTAGCAGAAGTGATTTTCATGTGAATTTGTAAAAGTGTGACTTAGCAAAGTTTGATGTCAAGGTTCACTTTGTTGCTTAATGCATGGAAGAAACATACAAAGGAAAAACAGGTTAGAGTTGAGCTAGAATGATTTATACAGAGACCAGAGACCCAAAAGTGTAGGGGTGAACCTCCCATTGAGTCATGAGGTTCATCATGGACCCCCCTGCTTTCTAAATTCCTGATGAAGCTTAGGTGGGCTAGGTCTAAACTTAGTCTCAGACTTGGTCAATGGTTTATGCTTAATGGAAAAAATACAAAAGGTAAGGAAAACTTTGCATTGAATCATGAGGTTCAGAACGGACTCCCTTGCTTTCAAAACTCCTTCTTGGAGAGGAGTTTAGATGTGGCTGGATCCAGACTTAGTCCCAGTTGGTCAACAGTTTATGTCTAATAGAATTAGCTACATGGATTTCATTAGTATTAATTCAGTATGTAATGAGTCACTTTTTGATGATCTGTAGTGAATTAGAGGTCCCTCTGCCTTGGTATAAGGAGGGATCTCTTTGTTTCTTTATAAATGAGTCTTGGAAAAATCGCCTCCTATTCTCACAGTAATTGTATGATCAGTGTTCCAAGCTCATATGCCCTGATGCTCACTGAATCACTCTGATCCTTTGTGGGTTGTCTAGAGGAGCTCTTGGCCTGACTGCAGCTCAGGACTTTACCTCATTTGGAGCCTGTATCAAAGTACTGCTCGTTTGGTTTGGGAGGTCAAGTATATCTGGCACAGAGGGACAGAGGAAGTAAAGCAAGGATCTGTAATACAGCTGCTGGGAGTATAGAAAGCAGACATCACTGGCAGCTGCTTAATTACATTTTGCCAGTTTTCTCTACAAAACCCATAACTTCTCTCTTTTTTAGATAATTGTTAAGGGGCTGAGAGGCCTGAAGGTATTTTGATGAATAAGTAGAAAGAGGGAGGAGTGGAGGCAGCACATAGAGTTGCTTGCTGTGGCATGCAGTAAAGCTGTGCCAGAGAGGAACAGAAAATTCAGATATTTTTTATAATGTCCATGAGGAGGAAGGAGTGGAGATGGGACATATAGGAAGCATTAGGGAAGGGGTGGTTCTTTGAATAACTAGGAAGAAAAGAAAGCCAAGTTTGATGTGGGACT
Organism: Actenoides lindsayi; assembly: GCA_025331215.1. Classification (NCBI taxonomy): domain Eukaryota; kingdom Metazoa; phylum Chordata; class Aves; order Coraciiformes; family Alcedinidae; genus Actenoides; species Actenoides lindsayi. Next base: position 15,981 of record WTSP01000480.1, read on the forward strand.
CTTGGTCTTTCCATAGAGGGAAAGCTCTCGTGGAGGGCACTGTAGCTTGTTTAGTATCCCTAGTGAGAACTTGTGCCATTGTAGGTCAAATTCTGGGGGAGAAAATGGTTATCAAAAAAGTCTGAATTTTCTGTGGCAGTCTGTCTCCTGTTAAAATCTATTAATCACTGGGTTTGTGTGCTGGGATTGCTGTTCATTACACAAAATAGGTGGCATCACCTCTCATTTATAACACATTTGTAATAAGGGGGAAAAAAGCTCAGCTGCTCAAGGGAAATGCAGAAAAAAAGAAAATCCCTCACAGTGTTATATTCTGGCTGTGCTTTCCTCCCTATTACTTAGCTCCTACTCATCTTCTCTTTCATTAGCTCTGCTCATGGGGCAGGAACTGTGTACTTAGTCTGGTTTTCTAAGGAAATGAGATCTCTCTATGTGGATATAACTGTCCTGATGTACAGTTTTAGAACCAATGGTGTATATTAGTTGAAAATAATAAAAGGGTAAAATCAAAATTCCTACAATTTTAATGAAATTTAATATCTGGAAAGAAACCTTCCTATTAGCCTAGCTGAGAAGAGAAAACTCATCCTTTATTAGATAATATGTATTTGCATGATTGCATTTCTCCTCAGAAAGGAGGCAGAAAAAAAAGGCTAAACCCTTTTTACTTGAACAAATGAACAGTGCAAAGTGTCATAGAGGAAAATTTTGGAAATTGCTATGTTTTTTAGGGGAACTAGCCATAATTCACAAGGACAGCACTTTTTTCTCAGAAAGCATCATATACAAGGCAGCTGTATCATTAATTGAAAGAACTTATTAGGGCCTGATTTTTCACAGTCTGTCTGAGAACAGGTGCTAATACCTAACCTGAACAGGATCACACTGTGCAGACTGCACTTCGGAGTGAACTACAGCAAAGGAAGAGAATGAGATGCTGAGAGAGAATTATAGTAGAATAGGATGCAGAGAGCTGAGCAGAACATACTAAACCACCTTGCATTGAAGCACAAGTAACCTTCAGAGTTCGTTCAGGTAGTGAGATGTATTTGCATGAACCAAACTGGAAGAGCTGTATGCTGTGAAAGCAAAACAAAAGTTATTTTAACTCCTGACACCAAACAGAAAAAAAAAAAAAGATAGTAAGGCATAACACACAGGCAGTATATCATACCTTAAAGATCATGTTGTTGTCTAGAGAAGTGTGGAGTAGCACTATGTGGAGCACGCACCTGAACAGCATGATACTATGATAGGCATCAACAAAGACATTAGTGAGTTGTTGGATCATGACTCTGTAAGGTGGTTTTTAGAAGCTGTCACAAATAGTGCATGACAGTACTGCCTAGGAGTGTTACCACTGCCTAGTTGTACAGTGTTTCAGGGTATGGAGTGATGCTTAGCTGTGTTGTGCTCAGATTGAGGTGTTGAAGGAATCCAAAGTAGTGAGACAAATTCTCCATTTTATGCATTTTAAAAAAAAAGTTTTCAATTGCTAAACATCTCTGGGGCATCTGATAAATGTGAGAAACTGTGCCAAACTATGAAGATCTCAGTTTACTGTTCCATGAACATCACAGCAAGTGAGCCTTACCCTTCTGAATGCTGAGGCAAAGGAAGACTGCAACTCATCTCCTCAGGGATAAAGGCAACTGGCCTCTATTTCCTGCCTTCTGACTATCTCTGTCACAACTTTAGTGTTCTAACGAGACAAAAAAAACCTAGGGCTCATAACAACAATCCTCCTGTACACAGGGAGTGACAACTGGTGCTTTGCCTTTGGAGTATTGCCTCTAATCCAGCTGACACAGTTGAATTTTCAGGCACCTGGCTCAGTGCATCTCTATCACAACACTCCCACTACATTTTGTTGTCATTCTCAGTTATGAGCCAACAATACATACCTCACACATGATTATTTGTCACATCAGAAGAATTTACCTCTCCAAATTTGGCTCCATCATCATTCATAGCCTCTTTAAGGACAGCCAGACTCCCACCCAGACTGCCTCAAGCTGACAGGTGTCTCCTCAGTCGCTCCTTCTTCAGATAAATTTGGTAAATTAGACAGCAGGCTTTTGGGTGGCAGGTTTCTGAGGTCTGCAGGCAGAATCGGCCAGAGGAGAAAAAAACAGGCTAACAGTTGAATAGCATATGCTGCAGTTTTGGGCCTTAACTTACTGGTATCTGCTTAGAGCCACTTAGTAATCACACATCCTGTTGAGGGGAAGAAATCCTTCCTCCTTTGTTACTTAGGAACTGCTGATGGTACTCTTCGTCTTGCAAGAAATGCCTCCAGTAATACCACTGATGGGAGAAGGACCTGTGGTGTTTGCTGCTACAGGTTCACTCTTCACTGGACTGAGTTGCATTGTTGTACCAAAGGTAAGTTGGGATATATTCACCCAGCTAGTAGCCTTTTTTTTTTAAAAGAAAGCAGGTTGAGTAGATGAGTGTGTGAAAGCCAGTACATTTAGGTTGCAAGAGAAAATATTAATTCAGCTGGAGAAAACAGTGAATATGTTAAGAATTATAAACTAGGCAAAGAACTAGCCAAGGAATGTACTGCTTTAGAGAACTGGTTTATATTCCATTAATTTCCTGTTGAAAGGTGGTTTTTATGATAGCCATTTCCAACTTTTGGAAGACAATGCATTCAGAGTCTGACTATCTTTACCATCATGAAGTTCTTTAAATATACCTTCACACCTTGTCCAGAAAGGACCTAGACAATATTTTTGCTAGAACACTGCTGCACTGCCCCCTCCACAGTTTTCTCACATCTAAACAACCCCAATGTGATACAGATTTCTTCAAGGGGTAATTTTTTTTCCACATTTTTTCTTTCCCATTTCTGTCCTCTCTATTCTTTTTAGTTCATCTGCCATTCAAGTTACAGTCCTGTTTATACGTTTCACTACCATGTCTGATGTTCCTGACTCTCATCTATCATGAGCCCATGAACTCTCCTTGCACATGGGATGATGTGGCTTCACATGACTATAATAAACTGGTAATCTATCAGAAGTAACAGGGTTATCAAAACAGGGGTTTCATATAACATACATAAACTCAAAATATAGGAAAATTTTCCTATAAAAATGAATGTCGATAAAAGATAAAATGTCTGCTAGACCTTTTAAGGAAAAAACCAATTAGCAACTGATCCTTTAAACAGAGAGGCAGAGCAGAACTGAGAAGAAAATGCCTTACCTCATTTACATTGCAGAAGAAAGGTACTGACAACATTTTCTTTCACTTGATAATGCAGAGGTGGAGAAAAAAAGTAGAGTGAAGAATCTGTGAAGAAGTTTGGGAGCCTTTTTTATATCAGTTCACTATAACATTAATATACTGTATTTCTGTGGATTAAAGAAACAGAGAGGAAAATGGAGATTTGCAAAGATGAGTCCTTAGAAACTCCTTCTGAAGTGAAAGGAAATTGAGATAAATTTCATGCATATATTGCCTTCCTGTATCAAATCCTAGTTGTGTAAAGGAACAGCTACATGTTGAGAGCTGCCTTAGGAATCAGATTTTCTGCTCTAATGGTTGAATAAATATCCCAGGAGTGGTTCTCTGAAGTACTACTGTAGCTCAGAGCCCTTCAGTTTTTAAACTAAATATCAAGAACCATCCAGCAGATGAACAGTTAAAGAACAGTTCAAATAGTGATCAATCTTGTTTCACTCAAATCTCACCTATGTAAAAAGCACTGATGAGCCATGAACCAGAAATACGAGGAGCAGTTCCCCAGGTTACAATACAGATATGTACAGTATAGGCGAAGAGGGTAGCCTGGGAAAGGTTTAGATCAGCTTAGTGATAATTATATTAGTACTGTGACTTCCAAAGATAAAAAGTGTTTTGGGCTAATGTAAAAAAAAGTCTTCATAAACTTGGTGGAGTGTCATGGTTTAAGCCCACCCAACTGGCAACAAAGCAACCACGCAGTTGCTTGCTGATTCGTAGTCCCCTCTGGTGGGATGAGGAGCAGAAAATCAACAAAAGTCTTGAGGATCGAGACAAAGGACAGGGAGGGTTCACTCACCAATCATGGTCATGGTTAAAAAACAGAACTGAATTGGTGAAACAAAATCAATTTAATCTAAGCAAAACTATCACCAATTCTCGAATTGAATACAGGTATGACAGCTCTAAATACTACTGGATCTTAATGACACCTTCCCCCCACACCTCCCTTCTTCCCAGCCCCAACTCTGCTACCTCCTCCCCATCACTGGTGCAGGGAAGCAGGGAGTGGGTGTTGCTGTCAGTCCCAGTCTGTTCCACATTTTTTCTACTGTTTCTTCTTCCTCATGGGGGAAACTCCTCACAGTCCTCCAATGCAGCAATGTGACACCTCTCCCACAGGAGACAGTCCTTCATGAACTTCTCCCACCAGTGTGCCTTCCACAGGCTTCAGTCCTCCCAGTGACAGATTGTTCCACCGTGGGCTTCCCTCAGAGTCACAGCCTTCTTCAGGAGTAGTCTCCTGCTCCAGTGTGGGGTCCTCCATGGGCTTTGGATGGGATTCTGCCGCACTGCTGATCTTGAAGGGCTGCAAGGGCTCAGCCTGCCATCTCGTCACAGGCCAAATGGGAATGGCTGCTCCAGCATGCCTCCCCAGTTCCTTCCTCACTGACCTTGGTGTCTGCATAGTTGTCTCCCTCTAGTCCCCTTCCTCTCCCAAACAAAAGAACTCCCCAAACAAAGGAGTTTGCCCAACAGGTTTTCCTCTCTTAAATACGCTTTCACTAAGGCGCTGATTGATTTGGCCTTGGCCTTGGCCAGAGGTGGGTTTGACTTGGAGCTGGGGAAACTTCTTGAAGCTTCTCACCTAAGCTATGTCAGTAGCCTCCTCCCCCACTACCAAAACCCCACCAGGCACAAACCCAACACATGGAGCTGCACATGAATAGTCACAGTGTCAGTTCCTGTCATAGTTCTCTTTCAAAGGGCATAAATCTGAAACAGGTATGCACAGGATGGGAAGGAAAGGAAGGAAGGAAAGGAAGGAAGGGAAGGAAGGAAGGAAGGAAGGAAGGAAGGAAGGAAGGAAGGAAGGAAGGAGGGAAGGAAGGAAGGAAGGAAGGAGAATGTAAAGATTTGTGAACATGGAAGTACGTAAGAAGGAAAGAGTTTACT
>WTSP01000481.1:0-50679 GCA_025331215.1 Actenoides lindsayi
CCTGGCTGTGTAGCTTTCCCAACAAATGTCAGGGTAATTGAAGTCCCCCATGACAACCAGAGCCTGTGATTTTGAGGATACTTCCAGCTGCCTGTAGAAGGCCTTATCAGCTTCCTCATCCTGATCAGGTGGCCTGTAGTAAACACCTACTACAATATCTCCCATAATAGTCTCACCCTTAATCCTGATCCACAAGCTTTCAGCCTGCTCCTCATTGCCCCCCAGGGAGAGCTCGTGAGAGATCTTGGCCTTTTCTTGCCTGCACTTAAGTTAGATGGCTTCTTGCTCTCTGTTGATCTGGCATTGTGTGGGCACAGGAGGCAGAAGTCATGCCTCAGATTTCTGCTACTTTTAAAAGCATCTGCAAGGAAATCCTGTGTTGGTAAGGATGCAGTAAGCTCAAGTCACTCTGAGGAGGTAATGCAGTTGGCATGGAATGGATAGCACATGGTCAGGACAGACAGGAATTTTGAGGAATTTATCTGCCAAACTCTACCATATTACTAATGAGTAGGGTTTTAAACCCAGCCAAATATGGGCAAATGCTTATGTGTCTGGCACCAGGATGACTCCGGCCTGCCAATCTTCAAGTCAAAGCATGGAGAAGCTAGCATTTCAAAAAAAGAATTCTTACAACCAATTCATTAACATTGGCAAAACAATGTCTTTTTTCCTAATCTTTTTTCTGGGAACTAGCATAACCATTTTTGCTGAAACTTTCCAAAAAAAATCTAAGAAAAGGCAGACACCCAGCATAAAAATTCACAAAGTTATAAATAACCAGAATAGGGACTTATAATTAGAAGCATCAGGCAAATTTACAGTATTGGGTAGCATAGTATTGATAACAATAATTTTTATTACTGTAGCCCCCAAAATGCCGTGTACGGACTACAGTTCCACTGTGTTAAATGTGTACACACAAAACAGGGATGTGTCTACAATCTCTTTGTCCCAATGAGCTTATAACTCCAATTTTAGGCAACAGAAAACAGATAGATCTGGATACATGGGAATTGCAAGGAAACAATAAGAAAATGCTATTCAGTGTGACTAGCAAATCATCTCAAGGTATCATCAATCTGCGTATTGTCAAGCTTTTCATAGGTGTTTGGAAAAATAAGAGCTGTTAAGGAAAATGAGTTTTGATCAGAGGATGATGAGGTACTCGTTTTGCAGACACTTAGAGGTATGGGGTCAGGATAGGAAAAATAATGGAGAAATTTTAGTGAAACTAATCAGCCATGCTGCGGACCTCTAGGCAGATGACATCCAGCAGTTAAAAAGGTCCAGTAAGTAGGAGAGTGGACTGGAAAGTATCCAGAGTCAAGGAAGGTGCCCAAGAGGCTACCCTAATTACTGGGATTGCCATGTGTGCCCATCTCAGTGCAGAGAGGGGGCTGTACGACTTAAGGACCCTTATTCCCCTTTCCTTTCACCTTCTTGGTGCAAGAGGAAACACAGACCGCCCGCTTCCATGGTGTGTGCATGGGAAGGATGATTCTTTTCTGAAGACTCCATTTCTTTGATCCCCAAGAGAGATTGGTTGGAGGTAAAACAAAACCGATAAATAGCTCTAATTAAAGTGGAGGGGTTTTAGATGTAGGCTAGAAGTGACCTTATCAGCTTCATTTCAAAACCTGAAACTCTCCACTACCTTGGTGCTGCTCTTCAGCCTCCTCCCTTCGGTCTCCTCCTCTGCAACACAGGAAGCGGCTGCAGCCCCAGGGCTGATTTGTGCAGACGGGAGGGCGTTCAAGGCTGGGAAGGTTTGTTCCCCTTTCCCAGCAAGAGGATTGCAAAACAGCAGGGAGAAATTCATGGGTTTACCCTGGGTGGACGGGGCGTCCCTCGAGGCACCGGCCCGGCTGGCCGAACCGGCAGCACGGAGCTACCGCTGCGCTCGAGCCGTGGGGCTCCGAGTGCCGAGCCCGGCGCTCCGGCAGCTGGTGCGGGAGCCGGGGCACCGGACGTGTCGGCGCCGCGGGAAATGGATCGGCCGGTGCAGCTGCCGACAGCCGCGGCTCTCAGCACCGCGGGGAACCGCGCCTGGGACGCAGGACGGCTGCGCGCCGTCCGGCCGCGGACGGCGACCCTCGTCGTGCAGGGGCCGGGCAGGGCCCGGGCAGGGGTCGCGAAGGGGCCGGGCAAGTCCCGGGCTGGGGTCGGGCAGGGCCCGCTGCGCGCTCTGTCCCGCGGCGTGCGGCGGGGCGCGGCGGGAGCGCGCGCTGCGAGTGCCATCTGCTGGGCCCCGAGCGCAGCCCCCGCCCCGCGGCCGGCACCCGCCACTGCCGCCGTCGCCCCGCCACGGGTACCCACCGCCTCCCGCCATCGCCCCGCAGTGAGCACCTGCCAGCACCCGCCGTCGCCCCGTGAGGAGCGGTCGCCATTGCCCACAGTCACCCCGTGCCAAGTGCCTGCCAGCTCACGGCCCCGCGCTGCGCCTTCCAGGGCCCACCACCACCCTGCGACTGGTGCCCACCGTCACCTGCTGTCACCCTGGAACGTGCGCCTGCCATCCTGCACCATCATCCCGCACTTCCCGGGGTGCGGATTCAGTCCCACCGGCCGGCAAGGCTGGCTGCCTGGTTCACCATGGGCTGCAGGAAATGGGGCACCATGGTATCTGGACAGGTAACAGCAGTGCAGAACTTGTCCGGGGCATGACACTGGCACAGCCATCTCCAGCATCCCTGCTCCAGTCCCTCCAAGGTGCTGAGACAAGGGGGTGCTAAGTCAAGGGAGTCATGAACCTTCCTTGGTACAAGTCCTCTGTCGTGTGAACCACCCCGGTGCCTCTGCCAGTGCCCCTCAGGCTCAGCTGTCTTCACACCCGCCAGCATCCCACAGTTTATGCTACTCAGCTCTTGCTAGCTCTTGCAGGTGGCTTCCAGGTGATTTCAGAGTTTTCTCTGCAAACCTGCAGCATCTTAAGCACCAGGCTTGAGCAAGACATCCGTGGGGGTCACTGCAGCTTGTCTCTCGTTGCAGAAGGTATCCCCTGCTTTCTATTTGGGTTTGTCATCTTTGGTAGGAAGACGAGTTATTTCAAAAGCCTAAGCCTCCCCTCCAGAAGAAGTGAGGGGGCTCATCTTCCCAAAACAGTCATTCGGCAATCCCTGGACCTTGGCTAACAGAGGGCATGCAGCATCCTGCTAGCCCCACAAAGCTGTCTCTAGGGGGCTTAAATATTCCTTCTACAGAAATCAGCATTTGGCACCCAAGCGTCTGGCCGAGGTGAGAGTGCATCATTGGAAGGGATGGAGCAGCATGAGACAATCTCAGCTGTTTGTTCGTGTTGGAAAATTGCTGAAGAATTAATACCACCATTCCAGTGCCAGTGGCCTGGTCTGACCTGCTCTGCTGCAAATGCTTGTCACTGGCTCGCACTTTCAGCTTCTCTCCGCCACACAGGCACGAAGTTTCAGGGGAAAAAGACTCAGCTGATTTTCTGATGGATTTCACCATTATCTTCCAACTGAGTTCACTGAGAAAAAGAAAACCTTCAAGAAGGATGAAGAGGTGAAGAATCCATAACTTCCCTTGGCAATTTGTTCCAAGGACTCGGTTGAATTTTTAGTTATGACTTGTAATTTGCATTTGTCTGGCTTTATCTACAGTTCTGTCTTTTCTTTTTTCCTTTTTTTACTAGTTGGTAGAAACTCATTCACGTATATTCTCAGTCTCTTTCGATGAGCTAAACTGAATGAGCCTGTTACAGTTGTCACTGTAAGGAATATCCCTAGGGCTTTGGCAATTTTTATTCTTTCCAGTATCTTCAATTTTTCAACATCCATGCTGGAATGTGAAGAGTTCATCTGTACAAGTATATTCCAGTTTTAGTCTGATCAGGAAGACCATGAACAAAGGCAAACCCCAAGACCTGTGACTCCTGTGTTGATCTATCTAGACAGATCTGTGACCATATTGGCCCTTTTCATGAGGATTCACTCTGAGAGCTTACACTTCTCTCTTTTCCTGCTTTCTGTCACTCTTGCTGGTTTTTTCTACAGTCATTGCCTACATTTCTTCTTCTTGACACACTTCTTTCACTTGATTTTAATAAATGCCAATCGATTTGAAAAGGCGCAGCTTAAGAAATGATCTTTTTTTCCCTATATACATTACTTTTTACCGCAAGAAAGACCTCATTTGATAGTAATTCCCAATGACAGCTACTTTATGAGATTTGCGGTGGTAATATGTGGAGTCAATATGTGTACTTTTCAGGTATTCTTATTATCAGAGGCTGAGGGCTGAGACACAGCAGCGGTCTAACAATTTACGGCACGATGAGTTTTGATGACTAGCTGTGTGCATGCCCTTAGCCCATAGCAAACATGAGATAAAGCCTTTCAACTTCAGCCTTGGTAGAAGACATGCACATCACTTTGCACGTGTACTTTTAAACAACTGGGAAGTTATTCAATAATTCCTTAACCCATGAGAAGTCACTTATATGTCTGAGTCCTGAGTGAGGGATGGGGGCTCAGAAGCTCTTCTCTTAGCACATCTCCAGGACTTTATTTTCTCTGGAATCACCAATGTGAAATAACCAAATAGCGTGAGAGTTATTAAAAATAGAGAGAAAATGTATTTGTTAAGAGGTAAAAAAGAAGATCTGAATAACAACCACATTTCAAGAGAAGTGAATTGCTTACATCTGTCTCTTTGGCCACTTTTTTGTGAGGTCTGCCAACAACTCCTGTTATCTAGGCAGACACAATCTCTGTGCTGCAGCCAGAGATCTTCCTTTTCAAATCTGTGCTATCCACAGAGGCTGCTTTTGGTTTTCAAACCGGTTTTCTCCAGTTATTTGCACACTGAGTATTTGTGACAAAGTTTAACTCTTTCCAAGAGGGGTGTATAAAACTGCCTTATGCCAGCAGAGGTGATTCTCTTTATTGGAATAATGGTTCATGCTCCTGGGAATCACACTCTTTTAACTAGGTTGATTTCAGATTAAATTAGTTAAAGCTTCACAATAAAAAAAAAAATGTAGATGTATGCTAAAATATTCCACTGAGATTTTAAAGACTCTTAACAATGATTTACTGCTATCTTAAAACCACTTAGCTACACATTTCTGAGACCTTACCCTACAGATTCTACTCCATACAGAAGACAAGTACTCAAACCTCCACTTTCAATCCTCTGTTTTTATTATTATTCCATCCAAGCTTCTTCTGGAAAATATATGAATGGTGGCTACAGATCATCTGTAATGATCTTGCTTTTCCTCAGAGTCCCCATATGCATCCTCTCACCATACGTTAAGAAAAAAGTGTGTTACAAGTCCCTTGCAAATCAAATAAGGCAGCAGAGGTAAAACTGAGAGTTTGGGGCAAAGGATTCACTCTGGTGCTCACCTTGGTAGGACATTCCTTCCCAGTAATAAAAATTAAAGCTGGCATGTAAAATCTTGCCTTTCTTTTCTTTTTCTTTTGTTTAGAGATAACTGTATTCAACCATATATAATGTGCTAAGGTCAGCAGGATACGAACAGTGCTAACTGCTTGTTTCCAGTTTGCCCCTTTGCAACTTCAGAAATGTGGTTAAAGTGACTGTTTCTTGTCTATATTCTGAGTCCTATGAGTCATATCCCTACCTTCAGTGGATCTGCACCCCTCAGAATATGAAAGTGGGTGGGAAACTTTCCAAATTGATGTAAAAAGAAACATGCCATTCTGAAATCTTACATTGAAGACATTATCCATATGATTAGCAGAGTGAATTAACCTAGATTTTCTCCTTGGAGAGAAACAGTTCTATTATCTCTTGTTATGAATAGAATTTCTAGTTACATTAGTCCAGCTTCTTGACAGTTTTGTCAACTTTGCTACAGTCAGCCCAAGGCTATGGCCATAGGTGAGGGTAGGGGTAACAATACGTTGCTTGCTTCTTTTGAGTGCACCCTGACTTCAGTGCTAGGTACAAGAAGGCTCTCTGCAGCTGCCTCTAAGGTCAGTTTTGAGGAGAAAATGCCACTCTACTTAGGAAAGTAACAAAGCTGCCACCGACGTCCAGGAAACTGAGTCTTCTTTTTTCTCAGCATTGGTGCCATCAACTAATTCATATTTCTTCACCACTGAGGACCTTTTAATGTTGTGCTGTGAAGACAAGGATATTTCTGCTTTACATCCTGGTTGCAGTTTTCCTCAATAAATTGTTTCTTAGTCTCTTCCTTTTCTTCCCTTTCATGTGTGTGTTGGGGTACTCTACCAAGCTTATTGTGAACAGCTATAAATAGTAGTGTTTGAATCTTTCTAATTGTCTTTATCCTGACTCATAAGAGTCGCTGCATGCACATAGCACATACATTGACTCAAAGAATTTAATCTAAACTGAAGGCATTGCATCTTTCAATAAGTTTTGATAAAGCTGACCACAAGCTTTTGTGGACCATGCCTGGAGCTGCCAGAGCTGGAGCAGCTTTGGGTGATAACCCCTACCAGGGTAGGAGTGTGATCCAGGAGGAAGAAACCATCCTGATGCTGAACATTGTGCATTTTTGACTACTTGGAAGCATTAAAGCAACCTGACAGCTTGTCTGTAATTAAATGGTTTACTAAGATAGCTGTGTGATAGAGTGACTGCAACACTGAGATGCAGCAGCACTTTTTGCTGCTATGATTTATATTAACTCCCAGAGGAAAATCAGTTGTGCTAATTAGGACTTTTGAGTCTAAATGCCAATATGCAGCTGAAGAGTACAGCGGAAAAAGCTCTTCAGGAGTAATGTCTTCGCTGTACAGAAGAATGAACAGCAAAACATTTATGCAAAAGGTTAGTCTGAAGCCAGGGGAAGGGCAGGAACCAACCATTTTAGAAATACCTTTGTTAACATTTGGCTGTTGTAGAATAAATTTTGGATATTGTCTTCTCTTGAATAAACACTCATTATTTGTTCTTCATTTCAAAACATCCTGCAGTACATATGAGTCTGTTCGTATCATCTAATATTGTTCATATCAACAGAGAAGAGAAAATGAAAGAGAAAGGTAAAAAACATCTTAACTAATTCAAATCTTAAAGGTTAGTCATTCAAGAACACAGATATTTGCCTTTTTTTCTCCCTGAACTCTTTACCTTTCCATGCAATTGAGATATAAAATAACTTCCTTAAGCATAGTAACATAAAAATAACTTCTGGTAAACTACATTTTCATGAAGTGGTTGGTTAGAAAAATATTGATGTTTAAACAACTGTAGAAAGAAAATCAATAATGAATGCAGCAGTTCGGAGGAAATTCTTTAAAAATAGAATTCTATTTAATGTCCATAGTGAAGGAAAAAAACCAAAGTGATATTATTACCTATCCTAAATAGCCAACCTACAGCTAATATCTTTTGTTTGATTAAATATGATCTTGAAGAAATTATTTGTCATTTATTTGGTATGACATAGCTTCAAATCAGTATGTACAGAGTGTGGCATATCAGCCAAGCATGGAGGGCACTGATTAAAACCAGCAGAAACTAAATCCCAGGAAACGGGGTGGACTACAATGTACACAGAGTCCCCCAGAAGCTGTGCAGCACTATATTCACCTATAAATCTGAAAAAAAAGTTGACCTACAGGTTATTTGCAACATTTTACTGTAAAGACTCATGCAACTAGATCAAATGTTCCTTTAGTGTTATGAAATTTGGGTTATCACATCCATGAGTCTGCTCCTCATGCATACCTTTCACTGCTCACTGAATCCAGGCTCTCACCTGTTTTGGCCTCAGCCATTAATTTTCTCCAGTCAAGCATGAAAAACCTGCTGATTTCAGTTTGGATGTCTGCTCTTCAGGATGGATTTACCATAATGAAGAACCCGGTAATACAGTAATATCGACCTTCTCAGCCCACTGGGAAAATCGTAGTGTGTCTCAACAGATAACACACCTGGACACTCAAGAAATACAAAGCCAGACAGGTTATAGTAATACACGTTGTACTTTGTTGTCCATTCTAATTTAGGTTAACCTAGATATTCAAAACTAGGTATCTGTCATACAAGTAAGAGCTGAGTTATGACTCACTCTTGCCTTCCACCTGAAAACTGTGTGCACTGTCAAACACTGTAGGAAAGGACTGTGTTAGAGGACTTGATTCTCAAGAAAAATCCCAAGTTGAAATCTGTATTTATTTGTAGCTGTGACCTAGCAAATCTATAACCTGGCAGATAGAAGTTTGTCATAACAACTTGGGCCCCAGAAGGGTGGGAACTTCCAGTTGGAATGATCTAGTAACAAATATTTTCTTGGCAAAATAGAAGCATTTTATGGTGAAAACACCAACTTCCTTAAAAAATAGAATTGTTTTTCTACTGAGCAAAAATTAAAACGAAATATTGGGTTTCAGGTTGGCTTGGAAAAAAATTGTTTTGTTAACCAACAATCTGTTCCAGTATCCATGCCTGGGACCCACATCTGCCGACGTGCAGGCAGCAGTTCTGGTCACGGGTGCCAGCACTCTGTCCCAGGGCAGAAGGGAGGTGTTCAGTTCCACAGAGGAAGTGTGTTGGACATGGTGTTCTTGCTGTTGTTCCTGTTGGCTAGTTTGTGGTCTCTCCACCTCCTTCCTCCTCTGTCCAGTTCTGTCAATCCATCCTATTCTGGGATATTGGGCTCTTCCCAGCCCAAGTGTCCAGTGCCCAAGCCCTTGGGTTCTGAATTCCTCCCTCCAAATGGGGCTTTTCTTGCCAGTCTTCATCTACATCTCCCGATCTTTCCACTCTATTTTCTTTCCCCAGGTTTTAACCTATCATTTTTGCTCTTGCTCAATTTCCTGCTTGTGCTTCTGCTCTTCCCCTGTGGCTGGTACTCTATTCAGTGCCTTCTGGGCATGGTTATTTTCTCATTTGCATTGACAGTCCTGCAGTCAGCTTTGTACCATTGGAGAGCTTTATCCCCTGTATGCACATGCCTTCTTCCAGGTCATCAGGACACAATGGAGGCAGTTTAGCTAGCAATACTAATCCCTGGGTAACTGAAGCTGGGATTTAGCCTATCAGAGTTTGCAGGACAGAAGACTCTTGAGAGAGCTGGCAACAGCAGAAAGGGAAAGACTGGAGGACTGAAACAGTGGTTTCAAACTGACTTTGATACCATGTCATGAAAATCTAACATAAAAAGATAATACAGGTTTAGCTTTCCAACCTTCAAAATGACAAGACACTTCCTACTATGGCGACACTTGGTCTTCTGGATGTTCACCTTTTTAATCAGATTGAGACTCCCCAGTGTAGGTAGACATTAGAGGATTGTGAAGATCTTTCTGGGATCACATGAAGTCACTGTTAACAAAATAATATCTCATATCCACAGCTACTGTCATCACATGGTCCACAGATACTGTCATCACATGGACTTTCAGCCAGCAGCAAATGTACAAAATTTAAGTTAGATTAACCCTCTGCACTGAAACTAAGCTAATTCCAATTGCTTTGCAATTGGAATGTGTTAAAATGTACATGCAGCTGCTGAGATGAGGATGCCATGGAGTGCATTACCCCATGGAATGCCATTTCCATGGATGCATTTTCTGTCTTTCAGAATGCCTACAGGCACCCAGCATAGGCCTTCTAGACCCAATGCAAATTTTTTCCTTGGTGTGAATGGTCCTTGGGATCAGTCTCATATTGACAAGAAGAGACCACTTTCTAGCTAATTATCCACTGCCAAAATACTTATTATCTTCCTGTTCCAAACATGAAATCACTGGGACAGGAGGCTGCTTCAGATGCTAACATGATTAATATCACTAAACGACTTCTGCACACTTCTGCTCTGCAAGCGCTGTGCTGCCAATACTGGTCAATACCAGACTTATCACAAAACATACAAATGATGTTTGCACGTGGTCAGCTCCAGGTTCAGTCTAAGAAGAACAACTAATTACAGAGGAAAACAATTTCTCCTTCAGATGGCTTTTAGGATCATGAGTAATAAGTCAACGCTGGCAAGTCTGATTTAGGAGGAATTCAGTGGACCTCAGTAGAGGAAGAATATTATCACTTCCACCTCTGGCCTGGCAGTAGAATTTTAAGAAGGGGTTCCTAAGAGACTCCTCAAAGCACATCACTGCATGTAATTCATTAACTCAGCTGCACCTGAGGTCTTGGATTTTCTGGACAGGGTGTGCTTCTGCAAAGTAACGATAAAAAATACAGACCGTGCTCAAGCTCAAATCTCTGGAGGAAGTCCAGATGGCTATTCTAAAAATGCAATCAAAAAAGGCCTCTAGCCTTGATGGTTTGTAGACTGATTTTAATAAGAATTACCAGAGCGTTTTCTCTCCCAAATTTAGAGAGGATTTTTCAGTACTGAAGTAACAATCTGTCACTCAATTAAAATTTATTTATGCCACAGACCACGTGGAACTCAGATGTTAAAGGATAGAAAGTGCCACCGACAATGCAATTTGACAATTTTATTATTTGGTTTTAATTTATCCTCCTTTCTTTGCTCTAACCTCTTTTTAAAAATCTGAATAAATGTTACAACAGTTACAGGAGGGTAAGAGGAAGAATAATTTTAATCAGATTTGAGGAAGCAAGGGTCTGAGCAATTAACACTTCAGTCAAGGCTGGCTGAAGATATAATTTCAAAAATCTTATCAGATGTGAAGTGAATCTACATGGGGAGGTGGTACATTGTCTCTGCTGCAGTACTGCAGTGTCTGAAACCTTTCTAATGAAGACAGAGGTGAAATTTGGAAGATAGTAAGTAACAAGTGTTGGCATAAATTTTGAGGAGTGGTTGCCCAAGAGAGTATTTTCTAATGTTCATGTACACTCAGGACAGCAGGGAACACTTCTAACTAAAAAAAAAAAAAAAAAAAAAAAAAAAAAGTAAAAATGAATGTCTTGTCTTTTACAATGTATAATTAAGCTGTGAAACTCATTTTTACAAAATATTGGGGTCAAGAGTTTAGCAGCATTAAAAGAAAGATTACATATTGTAAGGATAATACTAAATCAAATGAGGTGAAAAAAAATTGCAGGTAATACACAGCCTCTCTGCTGCAGGCACAGACAATTCCTAATAAATAATAATTCTCCCCTTGGCAGGTTATGCTGTAAGTGTTCACTACTGGGTTTCCTGATGCTTCCAACCTCTTCCAGGAGCAACCCCCCTGAGAGAACGACCACACCAGCAATGTACCAGCACACACCTGATTCCCAGAGCACTTCCTCAGAGGATATCACCCACAAAAATGCCCATGAAAATTACAGTGACTTGAAGTAAAAAAGAGTGTCTCAAGCATGACTGGGAAATTACCTGCAATTCCTGTATGGCCCATTTTATCTGAAAGTTCACCATTTTATTCTGAAAAGGGCCAAACTAGGTGGGTAACCTCTGGCAGGTGATGAGACAAACAGTGCAGGGGATATTGGCTGTATAAGGGGGCTAGCACAGACAGAGAGACAAAGTATTCATGTCTCTGAAGTGTTAACTGACACAGAGACAAACTGTTTGTCTACTGTATCCCATAGGAAATTTGAGGTCATCAGAAAAGACAATATTCTGCTCCAGATTGTCATAAACCATGATTTGTTTCTATGGGAATAGAAATTAAAGCAATTATCTGTGGAATTTTACATTCAGAAAGGATTGTGCGGAAGTGGACTCCAACAAAGACTGGCACAAGGAGGATATGAAAACAGTCTAAATAAATAAACTCATGTTTTTGTTAAAAGCATCTCTTTCTGAAAACCAAAAGAATTAGTTGATGAGAAGCTCAACATAACCTGTCGATGTTCATTTGTAGCCCAGAAGACCAACCGTATACTGGGCTGCATCAAAAGAAGCATGACCAGCAGGTCAAGGGAGGTGATTCTTTATTCCACTCTAGTGCTACACCACCTTGGGTACAGTGTTCGGCTCTGGGGCCTCCAACATAAGAAAGGTATGGAGCTGTTGGAGTGATTCCAGAAGAGGCCCATGAAGATGATCAAGGGGCTGGACCGCCTCTGAGAACAGGCTGAGAGACTTGGGGTTGTTCAGCCTGGAGAAGACTCCAGGGACACCTTATAGTGGCCTTTCAGTACCTAAAGGGACCCTACAAGAAAGGTGAAGAGTGACTTTTTGCAAGACTATGTAGTGATAGCACAATGAATGGGTAATGGCTTTACATTGAAATATAGTAGATTTAGAATAGATGTAAGGAAGATGTTCTTCACTGTGAGGGTGGTGAGGCATTGGAACAGGTTGCCCAGAGAAGTTATGGATACCCCATCCCTGGAAGTGTTCAAGTCCAGGCTGGATGGGGCTTTGAGCATCCTGATCTAGTGGAAGATGTCCCTGCCCATGGCAGAGGGGTTAGAACTAAATGAATCTTTAAGGTCCCTTGCAATCCAAACTATTCTATGATTCTGTGATTCTATGAATTGATCAAAACATAGTATCCTCAGGCAGAAAAAACGAAACCAGTTTCCAAATGGAAAATGCCAGTGAAATATTTCCATCAGCTCTGTGCACAGTTATGCTGCAAAGTAGAGGGGCTAGTCATGAAGACTACAAACAGAAGAACATGCTGAATGTGAGGCATCAAATCAGTCTGTGAGACCTGGTCTCATTTGTAACTGCTGATCCATTGACTTCACACATGGGTAGATACAACTTCTCACCAGTGCCCAGGATCCTATCACGCTTCTAATTAACTTGGACTCTGGTTTCATATTTCCCCTATGATAACAGCATTATAATAAATCCCCAGGATTACATTTTTAGCAGAAGGCTCACCATGGAGCTGCCTAGGAGATGAAATTGCAACAAGTAGCACAGGAAGCTTCAGTGAAAGATGAGACACTCTGCATGAGAATAGAAGCAAAGCCAGAAGTTACAGCTCCAAGGAGGAAATTCAATGGGCCACAAAACATTATATTTCAGGGTGTTATATTTATTGCTAAGTGGGTTAACATAGAAATTCCCCTTTCCCATTCAGCACTGCAGAGGGGGAAGATTGAAGCAGCTGCCTAACAAAAACTGTGCTTTGATGTGCGCTGCCTGTGAGAAAGGTAGAAGGAAGCTCACTGCAGCTCACTGCAGTGACATTTCTGAAGCCCGGAGAAAACCCGTCTGCCTCTTCAGGGTGCACAGGTTTTGGGTCACATCCACCAGCCCCATGCAGATGCCTCAGACGCTCAGCTGAACACCCCTAGACTCTAATGTTGAGACACCCAGACTGAGCCCCAGAGCTCCATTGACTGAAATGGGAACTCAGACACCTAAATTTAGATGCAGATGTCATTGTCTAGAGCTCAACCTGGACCCTGTAATGTGCTATCAGTGGCTGCATGTTAAATGCTCTGTAATTAAAGGATATATGCTGGTAACATAGTAAGTCCTTGCAAACCAGAGTGCAGGATCTCAAATGTCCTCAAAGTTTTGTGAAAAGGAACAGTAAATATTTGGTCTGTAAATGAGGTTCTGGAAAAAGAAATGACAGTGTGACTAAATATATCCTTCGAATCTTACCCTGTGAATCTCAGAAGACCTGAGTTGGCAGTCTTCTTTCAGCGAGAATTCCCACTGCAGTACATGGGATGGCGGACTGTGGCTGCAAGTACCATCGTGGGCAGAGTGGGAAGAAGGAGAGGCAAGCTCTCCAGAGCAAACCCATGAGCATGACACTCCATCTACACAATGAGCAGGGCCTCCATGATCCCTTCAGTCAAGAGGAATCTGCTCTCACCTCCCTGTGATGCAGAGACGGCTTTTTTCTGCTTCTTCTTCGCCATTAACTGGAGCACAAGGAATTGGATTACATTAACCTCTGTGCTCAGGGAAGGGAGGAGGGAAATACTCTTGTTTCTCTTCTTCCCTGATGCACAGGTCCAATGACATCCTCGCCCCAGGGTGTTGGTCTAGCTTGATTGAACCCTGAATAAACACAGACAGATTTGACTCAAAGATTTTACTACTTAAAACACTTTGCTGGAAAGAGTTAATAAGCAGTTTGAAAATCCTGTATCAAAGACATATGGCTATACACCTGGAATAATGAAGAATGTTTTATTTTCAGATGGGTTTCCTCCATTCTATTTAAATTCTGTGACCTTCAGGGAATCAAGTTAGTTCTAGCTTTTAGCTTATAGATTTTGTGTTTGGTATTCAAGGTTAAGTTCTTGCTTGATTAGATACAGGCAAATGCTAGCAGCTGCAGTACCACAGTGGAAATGAAGTCCTGTACTGGATTTGGTCAGAAATGTCAAGAGCTTGGCAGTTAACTACAAAGAACTCATTTTGTCTCCCATTAACAGTATTAAGGTAAGTTAGATGCTCTTTTGTTTTCATGTTGCAAAACATAAAAATGTCATAATGTGGAACATCTGCGATGATTTGAAGATGACTGTCCTTATTTACACAGCGTGTGCTACTCATGTTAATTCATTATCACTGTCATCACAGAAACACTAGAGGAAAGTTCAAGCAACTTGGAGAAATATTTGCCTGCTAAAGAAGCCATGCACACTGCCCTGGTAGCACTGTAAAGGCATGCTAAATATTCAACAGGATTGGTCAAAGTAAAATTCATATTATGTGACATATGAGGACAAAAATAATAAAGCAAATACCCAGGGACGAGACAGGTTCAGATAAAACAGCAGTGTTGTGTTTGCCCCTGATTAGTTGCACAGTATGCACTGGTACTGCCGGAAGTTGGTGTCTTGTCCAGTCAGCTGCCTATGCCTGTCCCTGCACACTCTCATTTTCATACCCCTGCATCTTTCCAGCCTAGAAGGACATATCCTTTGACCACCTAATAGCCACTATGGATTGTGAGACACCTTTTGAAGATGGTGTGTCAGAAGCATGGAACAAGTCTGAACTTCTGTCCTGGTTTCATTGGGACAGAATCACAGGCTTGCCATGGTCTGCAGGCCATTAACAGTGTGGAGTCAGCCAGGGCAGCTGACCTGAGCTGGCTCACAGCTCCATCCCAGCCCATAAATGTCATCCTCAGTATTAAGGGGGAAGTTTGCTGAGGATGGAGGGTCTCCTGCTTGGGCTTCTCCTGATCCTGAGGACTGCCTTCATGTTTATTGTGACCACTGTACATTTGCTGAGCTGAGTATAACTTTGTTTACTTCATATTGCTATTGGTTTTGCTATTTCATTAAACCTGCTTTCATTTCAGCCTGTAAGTCTCCTCTCCTTTTCCTGAGTCCCCTTCCTGGCTAGGGAGGGGTCAATGCATGATGGAACAACTGCTATAATGCCCTGGATACAGGCTAAATGTAGACAACCTCATAAGAAACTAAGGTGCTCTAGCTGGTGTCTGCTGGACCTGGAGCTGGCTTCTCTCAGGGGCTGCAAAAGCTGAAAGCATTCTTAGATCCAGCTTAGAAAAGATTTCATTCAAGACTGATTTCAGGCTGCTTCATATCTCATTTGTCTTGTCAACAGGCTGTGTCAGGAGTCTCTTCTGGGAAGGGACCACTTATGGGCCTGCTTATAGGCAGCAACATGAAGCAAGGCCAGAAGAGAGAGGTGAATACCACCCATAGGCAGTCAGGGCAGCCCTTGAAGAGACTTGAGTATTACCATGGGAAGTATCACTAGCTTGCCCCAAGGCCTTTCCTCTGAACTTGACCATCATATAGTAATGGTCAGCATCTCCAGGGAAATATTTCTGTTATGCAGCTGTTTCAGGCTCCCAGCTCCAACATGAGCATCTGCTTCAAGTCAGACCTTTGCTTTTTCCTGTTTGGTTTACAAATATTACTGACTTTATCTGTAAGCGAAGAGAGGCAAATTTAGTTTGCAGTCAAAGTAAACACCTTTGAAATGACCTTGGCTAGTACGTGGCTGTTATGCATCAGTTTGGAATGAGCTTGACGAGAGAATACACATTGGCTGTTTCTTTTGATGCACAGTTCAAGTGCAGACTTGAGAGCTTGTTGATTGGAAACATTCAGATATGGATCAGGGAAAGAATGTTTTCACATACAGCTTCCTCCTCCACCTTTTCTTTTCTTCCTTTAATATATCTTCCAGATATTTCTGTGAGGCATCAGCAATAGTAGTTGTTATGTGGTGAAGAAACTCTGTTTAGAGTCTTTAAAAGTCATTCTAGACACACATTCAAAGGATTTTTTGATGCTAAAGGAACATGACTATTTCTTTCACTTACAAAGTCAGGGTTCAACCAGCATTTCTTTTTAGGAGTTGCCAGTGCAAACCAGAATGAAGAAATATGAATTAATGCCCTAAATACATGCTCTTGTATTTGAAGAGATCTGATCTTTCAGTGGTGCTACTAGGGTACACAGGGCCCTGAACTTTCAGCAAGACACATGGAGTAACGAGTACCCTTTGTAGAGAAAGGTCCTAAAAGCTGTCATCAGAATTACAGCAGCTCTCAGAGGTGTCTTTCATGTGGGAATACAAGGGATCTTCAGACTCACTTCTGTTCTTGGGGAAGATGCAGAAGGAAAGAGTTAGCTAGGACTCTGCTGTAGTGTGGCTGTTCAGAAAAGAGTTGCAACTCAAAATTGTCTGCAGGCATCATGGAGCCCAAAGGACTAATGTGCTTTTGGTACTAGGGCTGAGACTGTCTTGTGCCCATTAGAAGTGGTCATCAGTGGGATAGGGTAGGCTGCAGGCTATGAGATGTGAAGCATATGGCTCTCCTAAGACTTGTTCTACCATAGTCTGTGGACACAGCCTGTTATAGACTGATCCTTTCTTTCTGTATTACTTTGTCAACCAACACCCTTCCCATCGCTAAAGATATGAGTATCTCTCTACTGTGATGATTGAGGGATTTTCGCCATCCTGGGGTCTGAAGGTCTGTCAGTTGAGACCCACCTTTGCAGGAGCTCAAGGAGCAGTGGCTGCTCCGGAGCAGATTGTTGTACAAATGTATCCTGGTTGTGTTGTACCATGGAAAGGGATAAGCATAGGCTATGAGATGTAGCTTAGTGTTGCTTCTGGGGTACTTTAACCAGCATTAGCCTCCTCACAACCCCCAAGAAAGATGCAACCTACCTAGAACAAGAACTGTGCTGTTCTTGGTAGTGGAGTCAGTTTGTGCTCTGCTGAAAGCAGCGCTGTCATCCTAAGTGTGAGCTCAACCAACAACTCTGACACAATCCTTCACTACCTGATGAAAAGGAGTTTAAAGCCTCCTTATGCCCAGCTGCAGCTGAGCAGTTGCTAATGGCAGTGTGGACACCCCAGCTCATCTGGCAGCATGAACAGGGTCCTGATTGGGAGGGAGTGATTGACCAAACTCCTGTGGGGTTGGCTGGACCTTGTGGAACTATGCTTGTTGTGTAAAATGCATAGCCCTGCTGCAGGACTACGTAGGAATGAGTCATCTAGAGCACCATGGTGGTCCAGAGAAGGAAATTCACCAAAAGATCATGAAGGCTTCTCCTGCTGTATCATATCCATCATTCCCCAGGAAGGCATGATCTCCCCATCATGGAGGATTGGCTTCACGTCTGGACAGCTGCCAGGCACAAGGAACAACAGCTTTCCTCCTCCCTGAACATGACTCCCTTTTTAAAGCAGCATCGTATATGGTAGTTTGAAAACAAATAAGTCAAATAATTCTTCCATTCTAATTTGTAACAATTGTGTTGAATGTGACAGTATTGCAAGCAAAGTAAAACAGCAGCTTCTTTTCTTAGAGCTTTCTTAAATGATGGACAGATTCTTTTGACCAGTATTAGCGGGATCCACACAAGCTCCATTCAAAACTGAGGTTGATTCACAGTACAACCAATGTGTATGTTGGTGGTTTTGCAGGAGAATTGTCTGAAGTGAGGAGTAGGAGGAAAAAAAGCACACTGTGACACAGCACAGGTGAGGAAGCCCAGGCCCAGAAGTCAGGGCTAAATGCTTTGTTTTGTGAAAAGCCTAAAGAAGGAGCAAGATTTGGGGCTAAAAGGTGGCAAAATGAAGCTATGTCATGACATTTAATCCTTCTGTGAAAAGAAGCAGGGATCTAATATCAACAGATGAAATTTCCCAATTAAAATGTTTCATGGGGCCTAGTGTTGCCTAACCCATGGACCAAAACTTTTTGGAGTATTGGCTTGCGGTTGGTGACCTATGGTGTGCATTTCCTGGATGGCCCAATCTACTGGCTTTGTGCCTGGGAGTTCAACTGCATTTTGTTTAAAATGTGGCATGCGGCTCTTGGATCCAAGTGGTTGCTGGCTGAATTATATAAATGTTAATATGAATACAGAGGTGAGGGCTTTCCTTTTCCCCACAGAAAACTGCAAAATAAATCATAGATGCTAATGTTGATGTCTTGGAAATAAAAGCTAAAGTAAACTGTCAATGAGACTTATGTAAATGACTAATAATTTTGTTTTGAAGAGAATTCAAACTCCTAGCATCAGCCAGCTGGCATGTTCAAAGTCTGTCTGTAAATATTAAAATCTTTTCTTTGGCAAGAATACCAAAATATTACTGGTATCTCTGGCACGTAATTCAATTAAAAATTAAAGTCAACTGTAAATGTTATCACAAACCTTAAATAGTCCTGATATGTACTAAATGGAGAGCTTCACTATGCCAGGCTGACATAACCTCAAGTAGTGCTTAAACAATAAGGACTGTGTTGGGTGATTCCCTGTTATGTACATGAAATGTTTTAGTAAGAGGCATGTTTTCATATATCATTTGGTACCTTTTCCTTGATGTTGCTGACTCTACAGTGATAACCCCCTCCCCTTTGGCTCTTTCTGCAGCAAGCCCCAGGTGGGACTGCTGCATAACCCAGTTAGGTTTTCCTCAGACTAGTCACTGATATTGGAGACCTCCTGAGCCTTTTGCATATGACCAAACAGCTGTTGCTGTGGATGCACTGGGGATTTCTGTGTGGGTGGTGGCCCTTGATGAACATGTCTGACCTGTTGTGTGAGCACTTTGTGCTCAATGCACAGTTAAAGACCCAGACACTCATGAGAGGACTACCACACAATTGAAATCATATAGAAATAAAGCAGTTGTTCAACGTACACTTGGAGAAGATTTGAGGAAGATGATTCTGGGAGAGGCTGGCTATCCAGCAGCCTTATCTGTTCCTGATTCCTGAAAAATATGCCCTTTGAAGCCAGAGGGAAAAGTGTCCTGATTGTTACCTTTGGTTGTATTGATGAAGTTTGGTATATTTGCAAAGGTGGCAGTTTGCTCACTTAATGCACAGGTCATTTCTCTAGTCTGAGGTTAAGAACAAGCTGCAAACACTGTTTGGCAGCTGCTTCCCACATCTTTCACACAGTGGGAAGGAAAAACAGAGAAGCTGATGGTTGTTGGCAGGCTGGCCTGTGATGTGCATGCCCTCATCAGCCCCAAATCTGTCTGAACTTTGTGAACAAGAGCTTGGATCCATGCTAAGGTATTGTGCTGGTGTTCCTCCCCTCCTCTTCTCCTCAGCCCCCCTAGGTTAGTCTATGCCCTTGCCTTAAGCACAAGCATGCTCTTACACAAATTATGTGGTGAATCTGGAACTGAGAAGCATCAAATTAATAAAAGCATGGAGATGCTCACTCAGTTAGTTAGTCCAGTGACCGTGGCTCATTGCATGCACTCGAACACTGGGAGTCCCACACAAGCAGCTGCATCTGTGCAGCGAGCTGGCAAACCCCAGCAGAGTTCTCTGTGGCACAGCACAGCCTGGGGAAACCAAGACCTGTGGGATTTCAAGACCTGCAGGATTTGTAATTTAATTTTTACAACTCTGTGATATGGAATGATGGATCTAGCAAAAATTGCAATTTGGTATTGTGGACATATCAAAAATTGTGCCTGTGATGCAGGAAGTATACATTTTTAGATAAAAAGTGATGGGAAATTGCTGTAAGATGTAGACTTTAATTTTTCCTGCCTTTCAAGCATCAACTTAGCAAAGGGTTAGGTATACTTAATGCAATATCTCATGGTTATGCAGAAGGACACCTTGTGCAATACAGCAGCATATTTTTCAAGGCTGTCTAATAAAAGAGGCTAAAAGTATGTCTAAATTTTTTTTTTTAATTCTGCAAGTCAGTAATGTGGAAGATAATAAAATATTTATGTTGCATAACAGGAACCCTCTGGTTATGCTTTTTTTGGAAATGTCAAAAAAAAAAAATAATCCAAGGTCTTCTGTGAAATGAGCGTTTACTGATTTAATGGGAAATATGATGTGGATTTAGCAGAAGCCATGAACAAAAGCAGCAGACTGAGGTAGCAAGTGGAGTGCTCCAGAGTTTTGTTGCGTTGTGCTTGCTGCAAGAAACTATCACGTGGAGGATTATGTGCTTACTGCATTTGCCAGGAGGGCAGTTTTTATTTCTTTCTTTCTTTCCCCACACAAATGTGTGTCTCATATATGCTTCTAAGGCTTTTAACTGAGATGGAGTGTGTTTCCACACTGCATTACCAGTGAGTAGTTAATACTCTGCCAGGGAGCAATACAAGAGAGGGAAACAGAGCCCAGCCTGAATGTATTGGTGATGGCCACGCTTCCTAAACAAGGCTGGAGGCTGGTTTTGCCCAACTAGAGCAGATAAGGAGGTGCAGGATCACCTGCTGCTGGTGGTGTTGGAGTTAAAGTGCTTGTCTCTCCCAGTATTAAATCTCTGAGTGCAAAATAGTTGTTGAAATGTTCTCTGATAACATCACATCACAGGCATACTTGGTCTTTCCCAAAATGATGCAAAAATACCACAGAAAGATAAATACAACGTTCCCGACATGCTGCCTACATATTTCATCACAGCATTGCTACATAGCAATGTTAAACTACACCGTGCCATTACCTACCTTCTGACAGGGTATTATCCTAGGTAAGGGTTCAAGTATCCTGCAGATAAATTTGATAAGTGAACAGATGCAGAAAAAGAGCAGGCAAACTTAGTGGAGAAGAGGTTGGCAGAAAGCCTGAACCTCAAAATTGCCACTCTGTTGGTGGTCAGGTCATTAACTGCTTCACTGCTGGGAGCTATCACCTCACTTCTGTGCAGTCACTCAAACCTGCTGCTGGCAGTGGCACAGGCAAATGTTTCAAAGGCTGGTGGAACAATGCACATCTGTATTCATTCAGCACAGAGGTACAGGGATAAAGGGAAAATTCACATGAACATATAAGGACGACACAAATCGTACAATTATTGAAAAGTTGGGGGGCACGCTGGAAAAGTGGTAGCATGCAAAGGATGAGGGTATTCAGCAGTTATATGGAGTTTCCCATATGGTATAAAGGCTTCTAGGCATCTACATGGCCATGGATATGTTGTTTTCTGAGAAGAATATCAGTATTTGAAAAAAGATTAAGGAAATGTGTGATTGCAAGATCCTGCTTTGCATCTGCTACTACAGTGCTGGGCAGTAAAGGAGAGAAGAGAGACCCCACTCTCCAGACACATAGTGCACCACATAGAGCAAAGAGGCATTTATTCAGTATGTAGAAGACAGCTCCTTGGGAATTTTTCAAGCTGAATTTCCAAATGATGCAAAACCAGAACAGCCCAGACATGCTCTGCCCTTTCCCCAGTGTTCTGCTCATCACCAATACTTCCTATACTTCCCATTCAAGACCATTCACCTCCCTTCTCAGCCAGGGCCATCTCCATTCCTGCTGTCAGCAGTGTGCCTGTGTGTGACTGCAGCCTTACACAATTAAAAGTTTAAGAGGCTTGTGATACAGAAGGCAAGTTTCTAAATCAAATAACAATGTTCTTCATTTGCTTCAGACTCTACAATAATTTGTTCCAAATTTCATGCTCTCCATTGGTCCAATTTACACAAACTCACACTAATTAGCTGCAGAGCTCCTTTTAAATTTACAAAAGCAATCATTCTCTGTGATAGCTGTATGCTATGCCCAACTCTCTCTGAATAGACTTTAATGACACAGTAACCATGGTTACAGTATATAAAATATGCAGCGACGAAATGTGGAAATGTAACAGTGTAATATAATTTTCTCTGGAAAATAAAGGTTTTGGGCATATTTGCATTAATTAGGACATCTCATTAAGTATCTCATGTCTTCATTCTTTATGAAAATAAAAGTCATAACAGACAAAATGGCTCTTGAATTCTATTCAGTGGCAAACAGTACCATTGGGAAAGCATTTTCCTTGATAAAATGGGACATTTTAACTGGACATCTCTAAGTGCCATTCTGGTAAATTGGAGTTATAGCACGTTGGAAACAAGCCCAGAGATCCACTGCGATTGGAGCAGCCATATGTCACAGAGTTCAGGCTTTTCATCTGAGAAGGAGCGACTGGGATGAAGCAGCAAAACCTCTCAGCTGCAGAACTGAGCGGATAATGGGGGAGATCCACGGACCAGCACAGTAAGCCAAGACTTGCTGCATTGTGTTTTCAGGCTTTTTGCTGTCTTGTTGCTGTTTGAGTATTGTTTATTACATCTGTTTAACTGTTATAAAGCAACCTATTGTACATAAATCAAGCCTGCTGCTAAACTATGCTCTGAATGTATTGTGAATGCTGCATCTCCTTCCATCAAATTTTTATTTTTACATATCACACAATCCTTTTGGATGAGGGTTGAAGAGCCTCAGATCTCTCTTCTCTTGATGATCTGCCTCTCTGCAGTAGCTCTGATTCTACCGGAGGGCTGAGACGTAACCTGAAGTATTTTATCCCTCCAACTTAGATTTTTAACATCTCCACCTCAGCAGTGCATTGGGAAAAGGGAGAAGGGTGGCCATCCCAAGGAAAGGAAGATGCAAAATGCAGTCCTGCTCTAACTTTTGCTCTAGTTGTATTACATGCTACCATTTACATGTAAAATACAACAGGTTGGGTGCATCACCCGTCACTAGTTTGGAGTTTTAGAGAAAATTTGAACCAGCTTGGCTGTAGTGACTGAAACTCAAAAGCTTACTTCCAAAGTAGATGCTATTTGCTGCTCTGTCTGCTCCAGGGGACAACTTCAGAGTGGTCCTGACAAGCCCATCTGCTTATTTGTACTTGCAGCAGTGACGCCATACAAGTGGCAAAGAGCCTTTAAGTGACAGTTTTCAAGCAATACAAAGGTGGTTGCTTTATTTTCTCTTGAAGCATTCATCAAATGACATTACACAAGGAATGTATTTATAAAAACTGATCTCTTTATGACAATCTAATGTTCAAGAAAAAAGATTAAATTAATTGAAAAACATTTAGTATGAATAGATCGTTTAGCTCTAGCCTGAAGCAAACCACTTCTTTATCAGCTGGACATGGAAAGATGCTCCAAGTTCAGCTGTACCTCTTGTTCTCTCAGCTGCAGTCTAGTGAGAGAAACACAAAGAAAGGAAGATTAACCTTAGAAAATATAAAAGGATGATAGGTTGGTGAAAATCCTTCAGTTCCATTTAGGTCAGGCTGGCATTCAGCAACAACTCTGTCCAATTAGACAACTGGAGCGGATTTGCTCTTTGTCCCCGTGTCTTGTGCACCCTTGGTGCAGAAACAGAAGTGAAGGATAACATTTTTATTTCAGTTCCAAAATACAGTTATAACAAGATTCCATTTAGGGAAATGATACAGGATTTCTGTTCTGTGAGCATGTTATTCTTTTTTCTGTTTGTTTGGTTTTGATTATTTTTTTCTGCCATGCAGACAAGATCAAATTTGGAACCTCGATTTCACTTAGCTAGATCTTGCTTTCTTTAATACAGTCCTCTGATTAAAACTTTAAAATCCAGTCAAAGATAACACAGAAAAAGCAATTGATATGCTTTTTATAACCTTAGACTCTATTTCTGAAATATATTTTGTCTATGCAGAAGGGACAAAAAGAGCAGGACTCTCTGAATCTTGCGCATTTTCAAACTATTTCTCCTCACAGCACAGAACATCTCTTTCAGATATTTACATAGCACCTGTCACCATGGGTGATAGAAAACTATCTTCTATTCTTCTATATGCTTCTGAAGAAAAAGAAGGACCAAGAAGAAGTCCAAACTTAGTCTAGGTTTGAGTTCATTTCCAGCAAAAAGCAGCAATGACAACACCATCCTCCCCCCTCCATCTCTTTGAAGAACACAGCACCACCAAAGAAATCAAAGAAAATGCTGGTGAAGGTAGTGACTATGTCCGGATCTACGTAGTGTCATTCTGAAGCATGGTAAAATCCTTGTCCTTATTAAGTCAATGCAAAGAATAACATGGATTTAAATATTTTTCTTTTTTTAAAGTGAGGCACAGGTTCAACATGATCTCCACGACTTGGACATGAAGTACCTCATGACTCTGGCCATCCAGACAGAACTATTAGACAACCAGACTCATGATGGTCGGGATTTCATGTCCCCTCAGAAGTCTCAGTGACAGACTGATGTTGGTTCCTGCTGTGTTGCTATGGCTGTACCCACCTGTCCTGGTCCACTTCTGCACCCCACAGAGAGTAGTGGCAAAGGCACCTCCCACCTCACTCTTACCCAAAGGCCCAGCACTGACATGCCTGCTCACTGAACAATGTGTCCTTAAATCATTCTGATGTTCTGAATAATTCAAACCTTCTAAAATATCTAATTTTAAAGAATAATTACAGACTATTATTATCCTTTGAAATTGAGTAAGTATGTTGAAATTATAATGAAAAAGGACAAAGTAATAGAACCATGAGCACCTTCTTAGTATTTTTTGCTGGTTTTGAGCTATACGTTTCCACACTCATTGGGTTCTGCACGTAGTAGTGGCTTGTATCATGTATCATGGTTTCTTCTCCAGTCCCACTTCCATGCAGAAATGTGAACCAGGCACATCTTGGAAGCTATGCTTTATGGTCAAAACCTGTGCTGACCTTAACAGAAACATTTCCTGATTAAAGGCTGCCACACAGAATTTGACCCACGGCATTACTGAAGAGACCTGGAGAAGATCAGTTGGAGCAGTAAGCATTACATTCAGACCTGCAGTTGTATATAAGCTCTCCCTCCACCATGGCCCATGTTGAACTGTATTTATAGGGTTTTTTTAACAATAACTCTGCTGACAGATCTTTTTCAGTTGCTTAGAAAGAAGGAAGTCCTTGCTTAAAATTGCTGTATTGCAACATTGCTACTCCCAGCTATTCAACATCCCATGGCATTGCATGAAATGCTGTGTCCACGCAGGCCTACCTTAGTGAGTGTTCCAGCCAAGTGCAATGTGAGTCATCTTCTGAGCTTCAGCTGGCTGACTTATGAGGAATTTGCAGGTGTGTGTTTGTTTGGATTACAAGGAGACTATTTCAAGTGGAGACAGAACGTTTCATTCCTGCTCCTCACTCCCATATGCACATTGTATTTGTTATTCCTGTCAACAAACATTTGTAAACTAAAAATAATGTGTTAAATATATGTACTACATTACAGGGATTTAGAAGACATTGAGCCAACTCTGCTTACAACTTGAATTCTGTCTCTTGGCTGTCTCCTTCCTTTGGTAGACAGCATTTGTATTGTGCCAGTTGGAAAGAGAGACCCATCCCTCTTCCCTCACCCCTTCTCAGTTTACTCACCATTACTTTCATAGTTAACATTCAGAGAAGAACAACATCTTCTGGAAGTCCAAATATTTTGTAGACAGCCTTGGGAAACCTGGCTTGAATCATCTTTCAGGGCAAATTTGAGAGACCTCATTTTCCACGAATGGGAGTTACATGCAAGCAAATTTCAGCCTAACCAGGAGCCCCTCGGGTTAAACAAACTTGGTCTTCATTTCCAGCACAGTCCTTCTGTTTGCTCTGTGTCAGTTTTGCTGAATAGCTTAGACTCTTCCTGAACAATTGTCTCATTAGGTATACAGGATACAAGTTGTAAACGGCATTCTGTCATCTCAAGAATAAATTATACCCAAACAGCTACTGAACAGTGAGTGAGAATAGAGTCTGGCACATGTATTTTGCATGTCGCTTAGAACAAGAAATATCTATATGTAGTCATTACTATTCAGGCAGCAAGGTCAAGGTCAAACCCTGTGCATTGCTTGATCTCTACAAAGGCCATGGAAAAAGGAGCACAATCATTATCCAGCATCAGCTAACATTGCATCCAAATATTTTTATAAAAATCAGATCTGATTATTCACAAGGACTCCCCAGTGGTCTTTCACAGATGCATGTGAAACAGGCAAAAAGAGAGGTGGAACAGGCAAAGGAATGAGCCTACTGAAAAAAAAGGAAAAGGAAAAAGTAAGAGGAAAAAAAGAGAACTCTATGAATCTTAACTGAGATTAAAAATAGGATAAATATACAAAAGTTCAAATCAAAAAAGAAAAAGAAGTGAATAAGCACAGAATGCAAAGATTGTAAACAAAATAATATCAGATGATCATTATTATAGACAGATGTCTTCAGCAGAGGTGCCAAGGATCTTCAATTCTGAAACTGTCTGACCTCAACTTAATTGTACTTGAAGTATCAAATAGTGTGTTACAAGTGGAAATAGAATACATTATTTTCATTTTGCTTAATTAAAGCAAAACGACATTCCATTTATATTATGCTTGCTTTTCTATTAACACTTAAAGAAGACAGCCAAAATGATTGGACCTTTTTGTCCTTGATTGTGCCTTGATTCCTCTCAGAGAAGATAATTTGCCCTTAGGTGGTTTAAGTGTTTGATTAATTAGAGATCCCAGATGTAGAAACACACAAGATCCTCATTAGCAGAACATAATGAGAATTAAGGAACTTAGTGACGGTTTGCCTGAAATGGACAGTGCTAGCAAATACGGCCCTGGTTGTAACAGGAGTGGTGCATCTTTAATAAATGAGTAGGGGTGGCTATTTCAGGAGTCTTGGAGTGATACATCATTTTGCTCTGAGGCACTGGTTCCACCTACCCAATTTTCTTAATGGTTTTGATAAGACATTAGGACCTTCTCCCCCATTCCTGCTTGACAAATAATATCACTGAGCTCCAATGGAGTTAGATCAAGCACTGACATCACATGGGAATACATGTGGGCATACTCAGCTCTTCTCTCATGGTGCCTAAGAGAACTGTACTCTGATTCTGTGACTTCTCACCAGTTCAGTGTGTATGTCACAATGGCTCAACAGTAATGGCAATACATGTTCATTAAAATAGACTAGAGGTACTGTCAGCTCTCAAAGGAAAGTAATTTTTTTTGTTTCTTTTTGACTTTATTTGCTTTCTTAACACATTTTTGGTAGGACATGTCAATTTGGGATAGCAGTAATGGGTTCTTGATCCTAGCTATGCCACTGATATTGAAAATAGAGCTCCATTTATTTTTTTTTATGACATAGAATATTAAGGCTTATTTATAAGGCCTCCTAAAATCATACTTAGATGCTAATACAGTTTCCTGATCCTGTACTTGGCTATACAATGTCAAAACAAAAGGCTAGGATGAAGCCTTGCCCTCCTTTGAAGAGTGTTGCATTGCAGAGCCATGGTCAGAGTGGCCTAATGCCAACAAGAGAAATGTGCAGCTGCAGGGATGCTTATGTGATGCTCTTCATGAGAGCCTGTGCCCCAAAAGCCAGGCTCCTGTTTTTGTATCTCTTGGCCATGGAGCTATTATGGTTAATGATAGCTAGTATCATTCCACCCCTCTGAGATATTTCTGATTGAGGATGACATGTGGGAGGAGTCATAGGAGAAGGCTCAGGAAACCTTTTTGGACAAACCAGACACAAGAAAAACATTCACAGAAGATCATTTCTTACAGCAGAAGATGCATAGTTTAGAAGTAATGATTTGCAATGCAGATTGTTCACATAGTTGTGCAGAAAGAAAGAAAATTTTACAAACAAAAGGAATGAATCTCTGTTTCTGTGGGACTAATGGAAAACACCAAGGAGACATTAACTCTGTCTGCAAAAGGCAGCAGACAATTATTATGCTGAAAAGCATTTCTATATTATTTTAAAGGAGCAGCAAAAAATATTGAAAAAATAAGCAAAAGGGATTGAAGATTATCTTTGACATGTAATATTCATAGCCAGAGAAAATAGCTATTATTATTAATGTATGAAAGATAGACAATACAGGATTCTTGTGGACATCTAGCAGTGTTGTTTAATAGTGAGAAGTAATTTTAATCTTGCTGCAATCATAGACAAATTAATCTCAAGTATTTCTAATACTCAGCTGAAATTAATGAACAAACAACAGAATAATCTAACTCCCATACATACACTGCCCCGCACCCCATCCTCATCTCCAAGGACTGAAAAGATTTCAGTTTGTGATCCAGCACTCAGACTGTATTTGGAGTTGTCCCTGGAGACAGGCTGAGCAGCTTGGGGCCACCTTGGGCCACCCTGGGCTGAGCACTCCAGTCTGTCAGTCTCCTCATAGGCACTATGGGGCTCAGTGGGAAGGAGATTGGTGCTGGAGAGGCAAGGTTCAGCCAAGCAGTCTGGTTCACAGGGAAGCATCGGAAAGAAGACATATAGAATATAGATCCTTGGGTCACAATGTTTTCATGTCCCTACTCTTTTTTTTTTTTTTCTTTCCCTTAAAGAATTTGGAAATCGTTTCTTGGCCAAAGCCATTTCTGTCATCCCTTTATTTTCTTTCTGTAAAGTCAGTATTCTCATTTGGAGAAGTACCTTTTTCTGGTGAGCTCTAATTAAATGCCATAGTTGCTTTAGTTGAATGCAGAATTAATATTGACAGTTGCAGAAATTTGGAATACCAACAGCTCTGCATGGTGTAGTTTTAGGCTAGAGCTAATCTTGTGATCAGAATTCCCAGTCTTTGTGAAATACTGGTGTTTCCAGAGGTCAATATTGTCCTTACCTGTTTCCTTGAGGGAGGTCCACCAGTATGTGGTTGAGAGGCCAGGAAGTGCAGGGTGCTCTGCACCTGGGTGACTGGACATGATGCACAGTTCAGCACTCGGGTAGGCAAAGAGATGGCATAGGGGAAAAGAATGTGGGCTGGATGAATCGCTGTGGGAAAGTTGAGTAGTATCTGAAATCATGTTTCCTACTCTTACATGGAAATTTTAAATAAACACATTTAGGTTAGCAGAGGGAGTTCAAAATGTGGAGATCAGAGAACTATTGACAACTAAATATGTGTCTTCTGTATGTCGTGAATTGAAATCCACTGCTACTGCTCACAAGGAGGGAATAAATCATCATTTCTATGGGGTTTTATTAAAAGCATTCTTTAATACAGTTTAAGTCAACAGTGAGAATTATTGAACACCTAAAGTGAAGATCTGAGAGGGCACAGTTCATGGGTAAAGACTCTCCCTGCTGCCCCCATGTTGGCTCTTCATTGAGCTGCCAAGAGTGAAGCCTTTCTGAAAATCAAGTTACTTTGTTGCATGCCTGAAATAAAGTTGTCCTTTGGAATTTTCATTACGCACCTAAGTTCATGCTAGATGAGAACATGGCTAAATGTCCTTCCTGCACAAGGACTCACTGCCAAAATGCAGGAAACGTGAGAAGGGTTCAGCCCATTTCTTAGTAGGTTGGTATCTATATCACAAACCATGATCAAAGTTGACCCTGTGATTTGCTCAGAGTTGCATGAGTATGAATTAAAATGACTGCTCCATCTGAAACCATTTGTTACTAAAGAAAGTTATAGAGGTCTAACAGAAAATAACCTGTGTGAGAATGAATAATTAATTGTGTTTATAAAACCTGTAGGGAAATTCTAATAGAAAAAAACATGTTATTTTATCATAAAAATTCTAGATGATGGCATTTTATGCCAAACAAACATTTATGTTAAAGCCTGAGAAAATGAGGACTTAGTAAGCAATCAGTGACCAATTCCCTTTTGCCACATGTGCTACAAAATTAAATTAAAGACTGACTATGTATAACAGCCTAAAACAGGCTTGTAGCAGCTGCAGGGCTAGGAAAGTCCTGTAAAATTAGTGAAATTTTGACTGCAAAAATATGAAGGTGCAATGCTATGGTTAAACCAAAATGTCTTTGGGAAAATCACTATGGTAAAGGACATACAACAAATATAGTATAAAGGACTTCTTACAAAAATGCATCTTTTGACAGCAATGTGGATTATACTCTTCACAAAACAATAGCTGAGATAACTAATAGTGCAAATTGCATATGATCATGTAATTCTTGAATTTCTTAACATCAATTGATTGGAAACTGCTAGCAATAAAGGTCTGAACAGGGTGGAATAATGGTTTATTTACTAAATGATCAATGAATCAACAGGAAGCGATGATGATTTAGTCTCTGTTTCTGTGGATGTGAAGCTCTTGCAGAAAAAATGGCTATAAAAATAACTATGCATAGGTTGAGTTCTTCACTGCAGTATGAACAAATGCAAATCTGTAATTAAGTTAGAGCATTAGGGCTTCCAGTTTCTATGATGGAAACAAAACAGACCATTTAATGTAATAAAATCCAGGATGTAGGAAATTCCTATCCCAGACCATGAAAAGAACTGGAATGTGGAACGGCAAGTCCAGTAAGAGGGACTTAGTGAAACTGTAAATGTTGTCTGGAAGGTTGTCAATGCAGTACCTACCTTCCAAGGAGGAGAAAAACACAATTCTGAGCAACACTAGGCCTTTTAATGTGACTGTGACTCTCTGCAAAATTTTAGAACAGATTTTGGAGGAATGCATAAGTAAGAGCAGAGAGGCAATAGAAAGTAGACTGAATTGCAGCATGGTTTTGTCAAGCTCATGACGGGCTAATTAAATTATTATTTTTTTTTTTATAAAACCACTCATTTCCTACACAAAGGTAATGCAGTAGATACGAGCTAGCAGGTTTAAGTTAAGCATTTCTTACAACACTTTATAGGAAATCAGTATTTAAGTTGAAGATATTTGGGATTATTGTGAAGTGGAGAGATCCCAGAAATTAAATTCAGGAAGAGTTTCCCAAAAAAACAAGTAATGAGATCCAGAGTATGAACTTATTATAAGATGAAACCTGGTAAGTTCATGGAACTGCTGCTTGGCAACCTAAAATGTCTCAAGATGGAAAATGAAGCCTGTGATACTTGCCTGTGGTATTTGGTAACTTCAAGAAACTATGAAGGATGGGTCACTGTTTGTCTGCCTCATATTTACATTGTAGGTACATGACATACATGATATTCTATATATCTGTCCTGGTTTGAGTGAGAACAGAACTAATTCTGTTGAGTGATTTTACTTCTCATGTCAGTTCTTGTAACTAACTGCAGTGTCTGAAGTTAGCAGCATCTTTTCCCAGGCAGTGTCTGCATCCAGCAGTGATAACACCCCATGTTTAGAGTTAGTACCAAGGGTTGGTGTGCAGACCAAGGCCACTGCTGGATCTTGTGTACCACATTGGAGGGTGCAGAAAAGTAAAAGGCTGCATCTGCAGGGAGGAGTGGACAGGACAGGTGACCCTAAACTGACCAACAAGGGATTCCAGCCCATATACGTCATATTAGGTATAAGGCTGAGGGATCTGGAGGGTCTGTGACTCTTCTCCCCTCTTGGACTGCTTTGCCAGCTTTGCTTGGCTTGGCTCAGGTATTCTTTAGGTTCCCTTCTTGGAGCATCCAAGGAGGACTCTGTCCATTCTGCTTAATGGGGGTTAACAGAGAGTGTCTGTTATAGGTCTAAGGGGCCTCCCTGACCCTAAATCATGACAATATCCTATTTAGATTTATTTATGAGGGTCATTCTTAGTAGCAGAAAAGGAAATGTTGTTATCCTTGATAAATATAATTCAACTTCTGAGGTGGAACTAGTGAGAAGGAAGAATATTTCATGTTTTTATGAAACCCTGGAAGTTGAAAAATGTTACAGAATGTAAGTGAGAGACAGTGGTGGTTCTAGTGTAATTGAATTCTTAGATGATTTATTGGTATATACTGTTCCCATCCTCAATGGTAAAACAACTTTCATATTGGGGTCACACTGGTAGTCTGGGGAAATGGAGGCATTGTTCATTCTTCTGTCCCCTCTGTAACACAAGGTAGTAAACCACTTCCTAGTATAATTTAAGAGTTTTCTTTAATGTTTTCCTTCCAGGGACATTGATGAGGTCCTTGAATTCTTCTATTTTTCCCGTGGCCCATTATAATGGGACTTAGAGACAAAACAGAACTGAGTGACCCATGTGGGTCTTTATTATTATTTGTTTCTCCATTCCACACTTCTACAATCACACAGATGTTCAGTTAGTAGTAAGGGTGGGTGGGTGAGTTCTCTGCCATCCAAGAAATAGCTTGAGTTGTTCTCCTGTAATACATTGTCATATAACTATGCTCAAGAGCCATTTGACAATTGTGGCCTCTAAAGAGATTGTATGAAAGACACTTGATAGATGTCCTAAGCTCAGAACGTGGCTGATCTCACAAAGCAAGGCAGCCTTTAGGGAGGGTCCATCCCCACACAAGCACCATAGGCAGCATGGAAGAACTGTGTATTGACAGAAAAAGCCTTTTTTCCTTAAAAAGAGTACAATGCCCATCCACTTCTATAGATACCACACATGAATGTATAGATATCATTAGCACATGCTTCTGGGGATGAAAGGGACTAGCAATGACAAGACTGTGGGGTTTTTTAGGAGAAGCAATCTCTGTGTGGAAGTGCTGGATTGTAGAAATGCCATTATGTTTAGATTTTCCAGGCTTCATGTTCTCTCCCCTGGACTTTGAGAACCCATAGGATAAAGAATACATCCTAAAGCTGTAGTAGCTCCTGATTCTCAGAAAAATCAGATGTGACAAAATGGAACGTTCAGATACTGTATACAAACTCCTCTCTTGCTGGAACATGGAGAAATAACAGATTGGTCAGCTTCCTAAAATTATGCAGGTGACTTGTGTATACTGGAAAGCTACCAATACTTTAATGCAGAAGGTTTCTCTTGGTGGATGGAAGTCAACCTCTAGAATACATGAAGAATAGACAAAGAAGATCATAAGGAGATCTAGTAGAAGCGCTTGCCACACTAGACACCTTCCATTCTGTATTTTTGGATACAGTTGATTTGTTCTGTGTCCCCAAACCTGTAATTATCAATGTTCTTAGCATGAACTCCACAGTCATATACTAGATGGGTGCTGTGTGATGGGTATCGGTTAGGCTAGTTGCATGCGAAGCAGCTTCACAGCTTTAATTACTTCTGTGGGCTATATCCATGCAGATACTTGCTGCTATGATTAGTGAGAGAAACAATATTAGAAAGGTTAACAAAACTGGTCACAATGCTCATGACATTATTATTATTGAGGTAGACAATTGAGGGGGCAGATGTCCCAGTCCTACTTATCTTAGAAATTGCTAATATGTGTTGGCAGTATTTCAGGACCAACCAGCTGGACAAAATTCAGTATCTTTGCCCTCCTGTAATATTTTATACTAATAAATATTTATTCCAGTAAATGAATGCTTGGATCTTACAACCACCTATTCTATAGATTACGTCATCTTCTTCCCACAGTAGAAGGAGGTGAACTTCCGTTTCCCTAGGAGTCCATGCAGATTTTTGCTGGAGAATTCAGGAGCATGGAGTTTCTCTGAATCTTACTTTCTTTTATCAGCAGGAGGTCATATGCTCTGTCAATCCCATATTCATGTAAATCTATAAGCCTAAAGGGGGAGATTTACAGAGAAGTCTGTGAAAACAGCTTTGGAATACTTGCCTGGTTCTGCATCTTATTAGCTTCTGCAGGAAATGGGCCAATCCAGCTCATAGTTACTGCAATATTAAACTAAATAATGGTCTTAATAACATAGTGAAATATATTCGGAGCCCTATGGTGCAAAATATATTAGATTATTTCAAAGACAGGACAATCTGAGTCTCTGGAGAAAAGCAAATGTAATTAAAATTATTTCTACTCCAAAAATTCACCTCTCATTACAAATGTTGCCATGGAGTATTCCCAATGCAATTTTTATACAGAGTTAGAGAAAGAGATATTAGCCTTCCTGAAAACTGTGTTATCTTAACTAAGACCGTGTATGCATTGCCTTGAGTGAAAGAGGAATGGAAATTAGTTGCTAGGTTGTGTCAGATGACTTTCAGTCTTCAAATTTATATGGTCTAGGTAGTCTAGTGTAGTATTTGCTGAGGCAGGGATGGAAGACTTAATCACATGTGACTTCAGAATGCAATTATGTGGTATTAAAAGCAGTTATTAAATGTTTGTGTAAAACACTGTGTAGGATACAATGAAATATAAACATAAAAAGTGATTAACAATAAATAAAATCCTCAGGTTTCTTACCTAACTGAGAATATTTTATTATGTGGAATCAGGGCCATAAGCAGCAGGTCATCTTACCTGCCTTATCTTTAATTCATTTATATTCTATTTTATTAGTTTCAATGTTCAGAGAAAATAAGAATTAATTAGATTTACAGGGACTGTGAATATAAAATGTATGCCTTTCACTGAGTTTTAAGAAAGGAGAGAGTTTGCTGAGAAAGAAATGTGCTTATACCTTCTACTTGGACAGGATATTTAGACAGCAGTAGGTAGAAGCACCACTTGAAAATATAGCTTTATGAACACTTTGTTTTGCTCCTCAGCTAATAAAACATGGAGGGTTCTTCCTCTGGGTGACAGGAACAAGATCATGATTTCTCTAAAAAGAGACTAGAAAATGGGATGTTGATACGCCAGGCAAAAGCTACAAGGCAATAATTACAAAACAGTTGATACAACTATAATTGAAATAGTTAAAAATACTTTGCCTGTGGGAACTCTGAATAGGCTTGAGATAGACAGATGGCCGTCTTTAAAAACAAACCAGAAAAGCCAACTCTGTCATTTCTAGATAAGGCCAACAGGCTTAGATTTTTGATGCATAGCTGACAAAGTGAACTATATCCAAACATACTAAAAATACCACATAGTGATGCAGAGTGATGTCACACAGCTCCTCAATGGCAACTCACTGAGGGACTGGTGACAATCCAGCAGTAGATGTAAATATAGACATTGGCAAAAAGAATTGCCAGGGGTCAAACAGGGGATTTATATTTTCCTGTTCCCCAGCTAATCTTGTCCAGTCAGCCACATCTGCTCTCAAATTCTACAGTCCTGCCTCTGCATTTCTTGACCTTTGTCATCTCTCTGCTAAGCAATGAGTATGTTCAAGGAGACTCACAGAAATGCTTCACCCTTTTCCACTTCGCCTTCATTTTCCAAGCAGCAAGATGAAAAGACACTCGGTCACCCCTACTGGCATATGCCTCCCACAGATATTGCAGCCCAGTAAGTGCTCTGTGGTTCTACACTCCTGGTATTTCCATCCTCTCCTCCTTTCTGGAGGAAGAGTGTGAAAGTGAAAGAAGAGCAAACGAGAGCAGTGTGAGTAGGATGAGCTGCCTTCACTAACAAGCAGTGTCCTTCAGATCAAAAGGATGGAAGTATATGTTGTCTAGGCTCATCCAGCTTCTTGCAGAGAGACAATTCTCCTCTTCAGGAGGATCAAAGCCTATGTTACTTTATGTTTTACTGTAGCTTTCTAATAGCTGCCATGGGATGCATAAATCAGATAATCTACAAGGAGGAGATAGCCAGGCAGTTCCAGTTTTATGTGGTGGAAGATGCTGACCTTGAAAAGGTGCAGTTGGTGTTGCCCTGCTGTGGTGGTCACCGATCAGGCCTCCCTGGGGAGGGAGGCAAGTGCAGATCCTTTGCTATTGGCTGCCCTCCCTTTGTGTGCTTGGTGTCAGACTCTGTCATGCAGTTGCTGTAGCCATGTGATGTCAGTACTTTTATGCATATAGAATAAGCACTGTAA
Source organism: Actenoides lindsayi (assembly GCA_025331215.1). Taxonomy (NCBI): domain Eukaryota; kingdom Metazoa; phylum Chordata; class Aves; order Coraciiformes; family Alcedinidae; genus Actenoides; species Actenoides lindsayi. Next base: position 35,668 of record WTSP01000481.1, read on the forward strand.
AACCTGGATTTACCTTCTGTCAAGATGCCCAATGATTTACCTAAGAGAATATCACTGCAAATCTTAAATCCATCTGCACCAATTCCCCAATGTCTGAGAAAATGTTGAATTCATGAACATTTGAAAAATGATACTTATATTTGAAAATAGATAACACTAATCTTTCAACACAGAAAAAGACCCATTCTGCTTCTGTACTAAGCTGGAATGCAGGAAAGAGGCTCCAAGCCCTTTTGCTCATGACAAATGGGATGCTGCATTGCTGCTCTGAGAGAACCTGCTGCTCTGTGCATTGCTGCTTTATGGCAAGTCGTGGTCACAGGTGAGTTTGCAAATGTGGCAGGTGAAACGCTGAGAGGTACCAAGGAAAAAAACTTAAAAGAATATCTAACATCAGTTAAACACACCACATATAGTAAGCTTGGATGTAACATGGACTTGCAGACCAATGAAGAAAGAGCAAGATATGAAAATGTGTGAGAACACATATACAAGGATGATGCCCTAGGAGTTCCTAGAGCAAGGAAGAAAAATCTATCAACATCATACTTCTTCTGGCAAAGGATTCCAGATGCTAATGCTTCACCATTACATCCCCCACAAACACCATTCTGAACCCAGGGATCTGAGGACCCAGGACAGTGGAAGAGCAAGCATAACATGAGGAAAAGGGGTAGGTACTGGGAAATGTGTATATAACAATTGAAACTGTATTATTATTAATTCATTTCTGTATAAAATATTGATTTTTTATTTTTCTTTCTTTTTCTGCAATACTTAAATCTGGGTTGATACTCATTCTTGGTTCAATCTATTAAGATTTCAATTGTAAAACCAGTAAATTCTTGACTTTACATAAAAGGTGTGTTTCCTCTTTGTCCATAGACAAGATTTTTAACCAAACTAATTGCACAGCCTTTTTGGGCAATTGTTGGAATGCTTCTCAGAAATGGTGTACATGTTTTCCAATAACTAGTCCAAAATCCATTATTGCTTGGATGATTTATATTTATATTATTTTATTTTTATTTCATATTATATTTATCTTACACTGCATCAACTTAGCAGGACTTTGCCACATGACACTTCTGCTGGAGAAAGTAATCTTTTCTTAGGTATATAATTTTTCCAGCAGGACCGGAATCTAATCTTGACAGCACAAAGAAATAGCTTGCAGGTATCAAAGTTTAGAACTGCCAGAAAAATGACAGTCACACTGTTCATTTCATGGGCTTATTTCTTCATGTTGTTAAAGAAACTTATCTCTGCTTCATGTGTAGATCAGCACTACTTCAGAGAATCTCAAGCCTGGGCAGACCTTGCAGAAACCCACAGAAAACAGTGAAGTCCTGGATCATAAGTAGCACACCTACCTTATTTCATCTGCTGCTGCTACAGCAGCTCTGATTCCTGATGTCTCAGACTATGAAGTAAGCCAGCAGAGCTCTGCTTACTTAAGCCCTTTGGGATAATACTAAGGCCAGTATATTTGAGGCAAGAACACTTAATAAAACCAAGAGACAGTATATTGCTTTTGAAAGACTCTTGTACATAAAAATAGAGAAACTAACCTTCAAGCAATAGATGTAAACAGCATACAGATTATTTTCTTCTGTGAACAACAGAAGGATTCAAATGAGCAGAGATTTAAAATGCTTAATGGTCAGTGAGATAAATTGAATTTACAGACATAAATTCAGATCTTCGCTAACATAAAAAACCCTTCAGAAACTGAACATGGGACATCTGTTTCACCAGTCCTTATCTTCACTAGATGTCTGCACAATGACAAGTAATTGTTGGGAATGCTGGAATGGTTAGTGCAATTATTTGAAAGAGATTCCTCATGACATCTGATTCAACAAAAGTTGAGTGGCTTTCTGTCAACAAGATAGCCTAAAAATCTTAAGCACCCTAATTTGAGATTGCAAATTAATTTTCCCCAAATGCAGTTGTGCAGCGTAAGTTACTCACTATCTTGTTATTTCATCAAAATGATGTACAATTGGCTCATGCTAAACCTCAACTCCTTTTCATAAGAAAAACCTGGCAGTGGAGTATGTATTGGGTGCTCTAGTTTGAATTAATAGGGAAGATTTAATTACTTACAGAATTCCTAAGATAATGGCTGCCCTTCCAGACTGACTTACATGGTTCGGCACAGCACAGTTGACATGATGGGCCCATAAGCTGATGCACAATTTAACTGCTGCTCTGTTCTCCTCCTGGTAGGAAATGCTCAGAAATAGCAGTAACACCACGAGTTGTACCTGCTGCTGTAGTTCACTTTCCTTTCTACAGTTTATAGCCAGAAAGAAAATCTCGGAGAATCGACATCTGACCAAGGATAACAATTCACTGTCTTAGGATTTGAACTTCTTAATGGAGAAAAGCACAATGCAGGGGCATCACTGGAAGCTTAGCTTCAGACAAACCAAAGAAACTGAAAACCTCAGCAGAATTTTGAAAGAAACTGTTAACTGAAGGAAAGCAGAAATATCTTCACTGGAGACTTTCTACAAACCCTTTTATGGCATAACAATAAGAGGCATGTTAAGATGTGGCTTGCCAAACATTTTGGAAAGACCCCATTCAAGCCTCAGTCAGTGAAAGGCTCCTTTCTTCTGCCAAGGGGTAAACTCACCCCGGGGCAGAAGGCCACCACGCAGCAGTACTGATAGCTCATTTGGAGGCCTTAGTAAAGGCACGCCCTTGTGCGGGCTCTCAACAAAAGGGTAATTAATTTTGCAGAAGATACAACGTATTTCCTCCTTCATGAGACTTGCAGTACTTTCCTCACGCCATACTGCCCTGTACTGCTCTGCCTTTCTGATGTGGTGTCATCAGGTAAGAAAAGACACTTGTAAAAGAAGCATGCCCCCAAACGTCATCCATGTTGGGGTAGGAAACGTTCACATTCTGCAGCTAGAAAGTATTTGGAGCTAAAGGCTTTGTAGTGTAGTTCTGGAATAGGCAGAAGTGAAACACAGGATAAAGGACTTAAAAGTTACACTGAGAAGCGTCAGGAATTCACTCAGAGTACAAACAGCAGCAGCAAAGGAGGAGCAGTTCAGAGCACGAAATAAAAACAAAGCAGGGGTACGAGAGAAACTGAAGGAGGCAGATGACAATTAGGTGTCAGTAAGTTCTCATTAGAAGTAGATGGTTTCCACACTCAGTTAAAAGAAAACTCTTTGAAAAGATCTTGTGGAGAAGTAGGAGGAAAAAGGAGAAGCATTAAAACCCTTACAAGGCCGTTGTGTATTACAAAATTTTTTGTTTTCACCGTTGTGGGGAAAAAGGTGAAAAAGTCATATTTGTAACCTGTAGTTCTGTCACGTAATAGCTCAGATTTCTTATGCTATAAGCTTGCAAAACAGATGTGTTCGAAGTAGTAAAAAAAGGGAATAAAGTGGAAAAAATAGCATTATTAAAACATTGTGCTTTGTTTTCTTCCTGTGTGTTAAAAATAATGAACTGATTGCAACTTACATTCTTAAAAATAACCCACAGTAGGAATCTTACAAGAAAGCACTGATTTCTTACCCATTAAGACAAAGCAAAAGACTACTTTTGCTTTTATATTAGAGAACTAATGCTATGAAAGCCATGAGGCTCAGAGCATGGCTGTTTACTGCCCTCAGAAGTCGCAGCAGTCACACCGTCTCCAGCTACAATTCCTTGAGGTGTGTGGGTCGAACCAACAGCATCCCTGGGGCTGTTGGCAGTTCATTCCCGGTGTGCACACCTGCGCTCAGAACACAGTCACTGGGGCCGAGCACGGCTCAGAACCGTGCCCCTGTGCACCGTGACCTCCAGCAGCTTTTGCTGGTGCACGACCACACCGAAAGCATCCCACCGCCCCGGTGCTGGGGATGAGCGTGGCCTCCAGCTCCTCTGCGATGCACACTGGGTGGAGTGCAGGCTGACAAGGCTGAAGGCTCCTCCACACCGGGCTGAGGAGGAGAGGGCCGAGCTGTTTCTCAGCCTCTGTTATTCCTGGCAGGCATTTTCATGCAGCTGGGACAACAAATGGTAAGTACACGACTGCTGGGTGTAGCTTCCGCCCCAGAGGACAGTCACACCAGCTCCTGCTGCTCAGTAGGAAGCCAGAATGTGATGGAAAAGTCCACCACAAGGACTGTCAGAGATGTCACTGAAAGAACCTCAAAGGGCACCAGACACTTGTGTTTAGACAGCTGAACTGATGCTGGAACATCCACACATCCGAGTCACAAACACCACTTGCATTTCCAGGCTTACTTCATGTTTCAGAGCTTCTCCATTGCAATGTGTCAAAGCAGGGCACTCAGGGGTTGCCTTCACCCAGTTTGGTACAGCTGCATAATATCTGCAAGGGCACTTAAGTAATGTCCTCAGCCTGTGATGCTTCCTGGCCCTGCTGCCTTCCATATTTTCCCTCTTTTTCCCTCTTCTCTTCTTTTTCTCAAGGCTTCTCAGCAGCACAGGCAAAGCCACTTGCAAAGATGAGCACAAAATAAACTTACGGCAAAATCCAACTTTGTAATGGAATGGGGTTTTGGGGTTACTGTAAAATGCTGGGTTAAGGAAGTAAAATGTCATGGGATTGTTTTATGGTCAAACAGATGGAAATGGAAGAATTCAATGTTCTCTCATTAACATTCCTCCAACTGACTATCAATTCTATACTGAAGAAACCTCCTCTCCCTGTCCCCAGATAGATCATGTTCTCCTCCACATAACCATAGAATCATAGAATGCTTTGGTTTGGAAAGGACTTTAAAGACCATCTAGTTCCAACCCTGTTGCCATGGGCAGGGACACCTCTCACTAGACAAAAGTTGCTCGATGTGGCCTTGAACACTTCCAGGGATGGGGCATCCACAGCCTCTCTGGGCATAGGGAGAGAGAGACAGTGAGAGAGACAGCAAGCTTCTTTGACCACAGGGAAGCATGACAAGGGCCCAGAGAGCTGGAGTGGCAGCTTGGAAGAGCCTTGGTGAGTTGGGCTTGCTGCTTCTGCTATTGAGTGACAGTGGGAAAGGTGCATTTCCTTCCCCAGAAACCAACACCTCTTACACCCCCATTCCTGCCCAGGCAGCAGTAGTGCCTAAGCTGGGCATGTAGCTATGTGCTGTTCCCCAAACTGGTCTTTTCTTCTGCTAAGACAGGCAAGTAGGTACCGCAGAGCATTGTTTGGGTTATTCACCTACCCCGAGCAGTCTGTTACTTACCCTTGGCCCCGACAGCAAGTTGCACATACAGCCACTTCTGTCAGTGTGAACAGAGATTTCTGTTCTTCTGAGCTGTGGGTCAACTGAACCATGCTAGTATGATACTGCAGTCAGATTGTCCCCTTGCTTCTATCCCAATCTGATCCAAACTAACTGCATTTGCTTTCCTGGACTGATGTGAGAAAGTAGGAACTGAGGACTTGGCACTCTCAAAGCTCATCTTCATTTGCAATCATTAGTTTAAGTTAATACACCTAAATGACTTCACTTATGCTTAGCTAAGTTTCAGTGAGCGCTGGCATTTGGGAAACACCATTCCAGCTACTGGAGGGATTTGATTAGCAGTGCTGAGCGATTAGATTAGCGGAGTGGCTGGACAGATCTGCTAATTACTTGTTGCCATTCCAGCTGATGTATCCCCACTGCACGGGCAGCTCCAGCTATGCATCTGCACAGAGAAAACCTGTGTGTGCTTCCAGCCGCTTTGTAATTCACCACCTTGCCTCCTGTCAGTGCTTCTAGTCCCTCAGTGCCCGTGGCAGGGGTCTGTCCTAGCCATAGCCCTGTCATTAGCCTGTACTGGAGAGCTTCATATGGTGCTGAAAATGTCAGCGAGAGAAATGATTGGTTCTTCGTCCTCACTCCAGTGGAGATGTAGTTCAGATTCTCTGCGTAATCTCTTTTTGGAGTGATGTTGCTCAGAATACGACCATGCCTCATTGCAGAATTACTATAGTTTTGTGATACTGTTGCAAATAGCAGTAGTTTTCGCTGTCTCTTAAGCTGTCCTGAGTTCTAATCATGGCAAAGAAACACTTCCTAGGAAATAACCCTGGTTTTAAGGCTGAGGCTCCAGAGACGTATGTACCCGCTTGCTATTTGTGACCGTTTCGGTTCAAGGACAAATGAAAATAAAGCAGACAAGGAGAGCAGGATTTCTCTTTGTAAACGTAGGCCCCTGTGAGTTACATGTTTAAGCTTGTTGGTCAACCGGGCTACTGCTGCTGTCAGGAGAGAGGACAACCAGCAGCTTCAACGAATACCACTTTTCCCCCTTTGGTGACTTCTAGGAAACGTAGTCCTATTGAGTGCTTGACAGTTTGATAGATAAAGTTCAGTGAGATGAATCCTACCCTTCCTGCTCCCTGCCAAGAGGAAGCAGACCTATGCTGCTACTCCCTGCCAAGAAATAGCAGACGTTATGTTTGCCCATATGGAGCAGGGTTCTGAATTCTTGTGCTTGGAATACATGTGGAATTCCCTTTCTATGCAAACACAAAACAAAACAGCCTGCGCAGAAATAAGTGGAAGGCTTTTAGGAATGTGGAATAGGTGTTCTTTCCTGGATGCCAGGGACAATTTAATGTTCTATTGGACCATTATAAATTCCCTTGTCCCTCTGAGTAATAAAAGCATACAAAGTACAAAAGAAAAACATAAAGTAATGCTGTATGAATGATCTCAAATTATAAAACTGATGAGGAAAAGCAGCATTAGAAAGGGGATAGGGCTGTGATGCTTTGCATTAGTGGTAACAGTTGATGTCTGCATAGTAAAAGTGTCAAATCCTTCAATACTGGACCTACACCTTCTCTGCACTGGGAATTTGACTATATGAGGTGTGAGGCAATGAAAAATCAAAGTCATAATATCCCACTGAGTTTCTGAGTCATCTTATTGCACTGAAATAAAAGCACTTTACAAAATACGAGCCATCTGTGATGTTAAATGGAATTGTCTGATTTGCCTTAATAAACGCTCACAAATCACTGCTAACCACTTAAATTTTTCAACACTGCTATGAGTCATTCCTAAGCAGGTAAAGGTCATCATGCTAAGACATTATCAACTCTGATCATTATCAAGTTATTATTATCTGCAATAACACAACTGCTTCCATCCAAATCCAGCATATAAAGAATTTTAAAGTAGGAGACATGCCATTTTTTTAGCTCTGACCTTCAAAGGATTACACTAGGTATGTCATTATGCTTAAGCCTACACAATATTGATTATTACTTATAGCTTCATCCTACTGGCACTGAGGCAAGTAACAAACATTACCATTGTTAAAGGTCAAATCTCAAGCTCTGTGTTCCAGCTTCCCCATGGCTGGATCTTCTGTACATCAAGAATTTCCCAGATATGTCCTTTTTTGCATTTGCCCAGTAATTTTCCTCAGGTGTGATAGGGACACTGTGACTGTACAAATTAAATGTACTGGTTGTGCACGTGCTACACTCAGGAAGAGCTACATGCCTGTTACCCAAATCTGAGCACACTGAGGCTCCACAGTACAAACATCTGTGTGCACACCAGTCAATGTCTAATGTGTGAGTGTAGCAGGAATGGTTTGAATGCTCAGTCAGTAAAAAAAAGTGTAGAATTACCAAAATAAAGACCTTACATAAGCAGAATTGAATTAGCTCCACAACAGACATGGTCCAGGATGTCCAAAAGAGCAGAGAAGAACACTGTTATAACCAGAAGGAATACAGAGACACTGGCCAAGCATGCAGAGGTGGTGCTAGGAAAGCCAAAGCCCACCTGGGCATGTATCTGGTGAGAGACATAAAGGGCAAAAGGAAGAGCTTCTACATCTATGTCAGTGGGAAGACTGGGAAAAATGTGGGCCTGTCACTGAATGGGGCAGGGGCCCTACTGCCAAAGGAAATGGAAAAAGCCAAGTCACTCGATGCCACCTTTACTTCATCTTGACTGGTAACACCAGACTTCAGGAATCCCAGGCCTCTGAGAGCAGTGGGAAAGTCTGGAGCAAGGAAGATACACTGTTAGTGGATGAAGATCAGGTTAAGGAACAGTTAAACAAACTGGACATCTACAAACCCATAGGTTGCATATAGGTTGCACCCAAAAATTACTGAGGGAGATGGCTGACACCATGTCAAGATGACTCCCAATTACCTTTGAAAACTCATGGTAATTTGGGAAGATCCTTGGTGATTGAAACAGATGAAATGTCACTCTTACCTTGAAGAAGGGCAAGGAAGATCTGGAGAACTATAAGTCAGTCAGCCTCATCTTGATCCCTGTGAAGATGATGGAGCAACTAATCCTGGAAACCATTCCCCATATTTAGGATAAGAATGCCATTGGAACGGAATCCATGGTCAAAATGGATTTACACAGAGGAAATGGAGCCTGACTAATCTGATGGCATTCTATGATACATTCAAGGTGAGGCTTGACAAGGGTCTGAGTAATCTGATCTAGTTGAGGATGTCCCTGCTCACTGCAGGAGGGTCAGACTAGATGACTTTTAGAGCTCCCTTCTGGCTCAAACCATTCTGTTTCTATGATTAAATGACTGGCTTTCAACACATGTCCCATAACACCTAACAAAAACTGATGAAGTACAGAGTAGATAAGTGGTTAGTGAGGTGGATTGAAAATGGGCTGATATATTGGGCTCTAAAGTGTTGTGATCAGCAGCACAAAGTCCATTTGGAAACCAAACCCCAGGGGTTGATACTGGGGCCAGTGCTGTTCTGTGATATTCATTAATGATCTCCTGGGATGATGGGACAGCGTGCACCCCCAGCAGTGTGCTGGTAATACAAAACTGGCAGGAGTGGCTGATACACTGGATGGTTGTGCTGCCATTCAGAGGAACCCGGACAGGCTGGTGAACATGGACATGCTGGACTGTGTCCATCAAAGGGACATGAAGATAATTAAGGAATCAGAGTATCTCTCACACAAGGAGAGGCTGAGAGCTGGGCCTGTTTAGCTTGTAGAATAAAAGACTAGAGGGAGATCTTGTCAATGTGTATAGATACCTGGTGGGGGGAGTAAGGATGATGGATCCAGACTCTTCTCAACAGTGCCCAGTGAAAATAAACAAGGCAATGGTGACATTCTTTGATGGAGAAAGAAACTGTGAGGAATGATAAAACACTAGAGCAAGTTGCCCAGAGAGGCTGTGGAGTCTCCAATTTTCAAACCTGACTAGACATGACCTTGAGCAACTTGCTCTAGTTGCTCTTGCTCTGAGCAGGGGGCTGGACTAGATGATCCCTAGAGCTGCCTTCCAGCCGTGATGACTCTCCGATTCTGTGCTTGCAGGTTACTGAGAGCACTGAATTGTTCCAGCCCACATCAAGTTGCTGTTCAGCATATAATAGCAGAAGTCAGAATTGTTTAAACAAGTTACTCAACTGTTTGCCAGCTGGTCACATGGACCTGCTCTGGTAGACTGTTTCTCTAGCTCTGTTTACATATACATCCTTTATTGGGTATGGCTCCTGCATTTTCTATAAAGATACTCACATGGTAAGGCTCAGTGATTCACAATGATTTTCCAACGAAGAGTAAGGAAGGCACTCAGTGTTTTACCTTTCTCTCCAAAAAAGAGACTCAGGCATTTTTCAGGAAACCATAAATCTCCTTCATTGCTCTCAGGTCTCCAGTACAAACTCATTTGAGGCTGTTGCTGGAACAGCCAAGTTCTGCATTGCTGACACTACCCTTGCTTGTGTTCCCACCTCATACTGCCCAATTCTTTGTGCTGCCATGTCTGTTTGGGCAGTCACCAGAGAACGAGAGAGTAGGTAACTGATGGGAGTAACATGCACCAGTCTTTGTGCCAGGTTAGTTTTCAGTAAAAAGGAAGGCAATTTGAGGCTAATGATAGCAGGAGAGAGCAGGAAGGTAAACTACTGGTTTAGGTGGCAGCACTAGCCCAGGGTAGCTAAAAGTGTTCGTAAGATCACAGGATGGTTCAGGGTGGGAGGGACCTCAGGAAGTCTCCAGCCCAACCTTCTGCTCCAAGCAGGGTCAGGTGTGAGATCAGAGCAGGTTGCTCAGGGCTTCATTCAGGTGGGGCTTGGAAATCACCAAGGGTGGTGGCTGCAAAACCTCTCTGAACAACCAACCCGCTCCAATCCATGACTGTCTATCTGGTGAAAAAAGTTTTCCTTATACCCAGCCTGAACCTCTCTTTTAGCCTATGCCTGATTTCTCCCAACCTCGCACCATTAACCAGGACATGTTTATAACAGGATAGATGTTTGTATACACTGCTGTCCTCCTCAGACATGTACAGATCATATTAACTCATTTGCTTCTCTTCCCCAGTTTTTTATCATATGAAATAAACCATAATAAATTCTATGGATCTTCTGAGTATTTTAATACTCAAATTCCTTTTTTTTTTCCCCTTGCAACTATGAGCAGAAGACATTGGCTATTTAAGAACATATTTTTTATTAAAAAAAAAATTAAAATCAATTACTGAAAAGACGAAATTGGAAAAAACACCAGAAATTGCAACAGTAGTGATAAAATATGCCTCAAAGATATCCTCTGATCTTTTCTGAGTCTCCTGAGGACCCCCAAATTCACTTCCTGTAGTGTTATGGATTATCATGCAAAATATTTTTGACAACAAAGGAATATAGGCATGTAAGATAAACAATTCTCAAAGTATATTTCAGCAACGGTATGGACAAAGTGTATTAATTATGCAGTTACACTATTACACTATTAAAACTTGCTTTTCAGTGCCTTAATGGCACTGTTAGAATCATATTACATACATTTTAAATGTTTATTCTATTTTTTTGGGCCGACTACAGCTTCCCTGCCTAATAGCTCTTCTGAAGTCATTCTCACGCCCCAGAAAATTTTTCCTGAATATTAATGTTTACACTTTAACACATGGCATACCTTGGTTCATTTTGTCATGGTAAGACTGGATGCACACAAGCAAAAGAATCTGTTTCCATGTATCAGAGCATGGGACATATCTAAATTTGGTTTCTCCCTTTTTCTCAGTATATACTTAGTTGAATTATAAACCACCTTTTTCTTTTAAAATCAAAACCCTGCAGAACTGTAATAACATAAAATCTAATGCTGAAAAAAAAATCAGCAATGCACCTAGCATTTTCTCCCTGTGCCTTGCAGGTATTTGCATAAGACTCAGCAGGTCTTCTCAGGAAATGCCACTTTGTACAGAAAAAAGAGAATGTATAGAAACTCCCCACCCTCCTCCTCTCCTTCCAGATCTGTCACCCAGTATCCCCCAGGCTGTTTTTCCAGCCATGTGGCTGGTTCTGACAAAAGGAAGGGAACTGGATGGGAATTCTCTACTTACTGCTTCCACACCTGAATTTCCAGCTACCTCCTACACTGTAGTGTCCATACAATTTCTGCTGAAACTTCCTTGCTTCCTTCATTACCAAATGAGTGCAGCTCATGGCCTAGGGCATGTGCTGAGTGTGTCTGAACTACACTACTGCCTACATACTGCCCTTCCCTCTTCCTCTTCCACCCCTCAGTACTGGCAGAGGTACTCAAGTAGAAAACCCCACTTCTTCCCCATCAGTATCAAATCTGTATAGTCCTATGCAAGTTCCTCCCACACCTTCCCCCAATCTAAATGCACTAATTATCAGTTACCTGTGAAAAACCCACCCATTTCGATGTACTTTTTCCCAGAAACATGCAATGTAATGTAAGAGTCCAGACATGGAGTTGTTAGGCAGGTGGGATGGTCCTATGTTAAGGTTCTGTCTGTAACACTTCAGTTTGATGACAAACTCTGAATGGTTTTAATTTCATCATCACAGTTTAGGCCTATTCATCTAAGTGAATCACAGCCAAAAATGTCCAGTCATGACTGTGATGCTGTTCACTGCCAGAGACACTTGGTGCCTGACTTGAGGTCAGTGATTTTCAGATGTTTCTTCAACTGTCCCTGAAAGGTGGCTCTGTGCATATGTCTGGGCATTCAAAATAATTAATCATGTTTGAAAATCTCAAGTCATAATAATATGGCAGAATTACTTTGCTAACAAGATCATCAGACGAAGATGAGTGAGAATTTCTCTGTTTTACAGAAAGGACTTAAGAGCACAAAGGGATGCTTAAAGCTTAAAGACTGTTGAATTTCTGTAAGGTGAAAGGGGAATAAAAAGGGGAAAACGAGGCTGGATGACACTATAGTGAAGTACACAAGTCTAACATCCTGTTTGGACTTCAGAACTCTTCTAGTAGAGCAACGCTGTTGATGGCTGTACTTTCATCTAATGTGACCTGACAGAAGTTCTACCTAGTAATAGTTTGAATGGCTAAGGAGCCTCTGGTCAGTATTGCCTATTTCATCTGCTGACCTAGGGCAAAGTATACAGCAAATTGACTTGGGCTGTGACAAACTGAGTCTGTTTACAGGGAGTGTGCTATACTTTTAAGAGAAAGTTTAGAAGAAACCTGTCTAGAGAGAGGCAACGTAAAAAGAGAAGCAAGAAAGCAAAGAAGCGTGATGAGATAGCTCCTTCTGGGCAGAGAAAGCTGGTCTTTTTCTACTCTATAATTTAGCAGGATGTTTTTAGAAAGTTAGCTCACTCTCTCTGTTGCTCTTGAAAGCTCTGCTCAAAACAGTTTGTATTTTACCATAGACTAACTGAATCAATTTACAGCCCCTTTTCTCTAACAAGCGACATACATGAAATTACAATTTTCCTAGTCTTTAGCAGAATTTGAGAAGATCCTGATGGTCTCAGATATTGTTAAACACTGGGTTTCACCAGCTATCATGTAACATTAGGTATCGAACACTACACCTTTTAACACCTGTCATGCTTTATTTGCTACCTAGTCACAGCCATAAATTTGCTGTTCTTCAGCAGGCACAAAGTCGGAATTAAAAACTACAGGGCTGTTTAAAGGGCTTAGTAAAATTGTACTCACTGGAGATGTCCTCAGGGCCCACAGCTGAAGTGTAGCTACCAGTCAGAAATTCAGCATACTAATGGGGATAGGACTCCAGCTCTCCATGTCCATGCTGCTTGAACTCTGAGCTGTGATTTATTCACTCTATGGCTTCCAACTCATTCTAACCAAGAAAGCACCGCTTCACATATGCATTACTCGGGTAATTACTCTAACATACCTGCAAATATTGTCATGATTAAACAAATGGTTAATGAGCAATTGAATATATAAGCTTAATACAAAGTGTCATCAAAATCACAAAAACTTATGTAGTGATGTTGAGAAGCAGCTGCTGAAGGTTGCGTGTATTATGTATATCTGAAAACTGTGAAATCTAGGAACACCCCATTTTCTTGACAAAAAGCATTTGAACATCAGCCCATTTCTCCTAGCAAGGGGCATTAGGTATGTGACTGTATTGCACTTGGGAGTAGCAGCATATCCTCTCAATCGGTCTTTCTTATAATGCACCTCGAGTATCCCTGCCACTTTGAAAGCATGAAAGACAAGGCTGCTGCTCCAGGAAGGTCCTATCTTGACTCATCTACAACACAAAGGCTAATAGTTCAAACGCATATGAGAGCAAAGAGCAAGCGAGGTCTTCAGAGCAAAGCTGGCAGCAAAAGGCTTCAGGAAAGAGCCAGGCTTTAAGGCCATTCTGTATAGGCTCTGGTTTTGCTTAATAAAATAAATAACATAAAACAAATAATGAAGACCCAATTTTATTTAATTTATATGAAATATTTATTTTGAAATATTTGAAGCATGTGAAAATTCCTGAGGTTTATGAAGACATTCATTTGCACACTGTGTGTTCTTGCATTCTAATTTAAACTCACTAAGGTTTGTTTTGCAAAAATAACCTGTCAGGAATAACACTTATTAGCCACAACAGCAAACAAAAAAGAACATGTGAAAATGTTTTCACGCCCTATCTGTATTTGCCCTTGTATTTTCCCACGTTTACTCAGTCCCTCTGATGTTGTCCTCTTGATTTTACTAATGATGTAACTTTGGTGACTGAAGGTTAGTATTTGTTGATACATTTAAAACAAAAAAAAAAAAGGCTGTATTTTAGGAGAATAATCTTCAAAACTGTTTGATATCTCAGAATGCATCTGAAAAGGTTACAAACCCACAGCGGTTTTTCAGACAGCCAACGTATCAGGACAGATCTCAGGTGTGCCGAGTTGATTGGCGTAAGATTTGTGAGGGCCTGAAACAAAGGCTCTGATACTGCACCCCTAATCTCCTTCATTTTCTGGATTGTTTGGACGACCTGTCAAGAGCTGGATGCATAAAGGAGGTAAATGGAGAAAGACCGAAGGCCTCTCTCCGGGTGAGGTGCTGAGGGGAAGTTCGCGATGCTCTTCCAGTGCCTCCCTCGCTCCCCGCGGAAAACGTCCTCCGGCCGCGCTCGGGAGAGCAGCGGGACGGGACGGGACGGGGTCAGGACGGGCTGGCACCTCAACCTCCTGGAGCCGTCAGGCTGGAAGTCGCAGTGACTGAAGCACCCCGACAGAAACACCCCGGTGCACCTGTGAAATAACGCTTCCTGCTGGCAGGACACCTGCTCAGCCCTTATTCTTTCCCCCACCTCTCGGCCGCCACCGTCCCCCCGTCTCACAGCCCAACGGGCGCCACCGGACGCTGCCCGCCCCGGTGCTGCTCTCCCCGCTCGGCAGGTAAATGCGGATGCCGCCAAGACCGGCAAAAAGGCCGTTGGGGGCCCCTCCGGCGGTCGGGGAGACCGGCGCTCCGTCGAGGCGCTCCGCACCTCTAGGGATGACGGCCCGGGGGAGGCCGGCCGGGACTACATTTCCCAGGGTGCCGCGGGGCGGGCGCGGCCCCGCCCGCCTGTCAGCGGGCGCGCTGCAGGTTGATCGCCGCGGCTGCAGATGAGCGGAGCCCGCGCGCGGGCGGGGGGGCGGCCGGGGCAGCGCCGCCGGGGCCGGGTCGGCGGCCGGCGCACTATGCGAGGCCGGGAGGATGGCGGTGGAAGGTAAGGGCTCCGCGTCTCCTGCCCCGCCGCCCCCGGGGTCACTCCCCCGTCTCCTCC
>WTSP01000482.1:0-19673 GCA_025331215.1 Actenoides lindsayi
TGAGAAAGGCAGGACTCTCACTGAATATTGTGAGAACCTGAGAAAATCCCTCTGCTAGCAGCTTTTCAGCATCCACAAGAAAAAGGTTCAACATAGGCTGAGTTTTATGAAATTAATGTCAGGGCCTTAGCCAATTTGTATGTGGGTTGTGCCTGTCTGTATTGCTTTTGCAGTTCCAACTGGAAAAGATATGCTTCCTTTTTCACCTTTGAACTTCTTTGAACCCTCTGGACTTTTCATTCTGTTTTTAAGCAATGGTGTGGTAATTCTGGCAAGTCTTGTTTTTTATTCCCTTTTTACTGAATGACACAAGATATGATGCAAACGTGATCATCTCAGGATTGTTCTCACTGTATTACATCTTGTGTAACCATTCACAGCTCTGCTAGGTTGGTGTAAAAACCTACAACATCAGAACCATGCTGGTCTATGTCTGTTCTGGAGTTACTTAGCACTGATAAACACATATACTGACAAAGGTAAGGGGAAAGAGAAGACAGAATCAGACCTGCTCGATTCAGACAGAGTTTAATTTTGGATCATAACTGAACTCCTGTAAACTATCATCCAAATAAGCTAAGTGCCTAACATTCAGTATGCCTATTAAATTCTGTTTTGTGGTTGAAATTGCAGAAACTGATTCCATTTTGCTTGCAATGCAAAATATATGTTTCTAACTTGATAGAAATAAGTTCCCTTTCAATGTTGATTATTGGAAATTATGTTTGACTTGTTGTCAAATAGGCTTACTTAACCATTCAAAAAGCCTTGCAATTTTCATTCTGTACCAGGAGAAAAAATCTTGAACAGTGAAAGGGGTGGCCAGGGAGGGAAGTACATTAGCTGAACATGCCGAAGGGTAACCAACAGAGAAAGAAATCATTCACCCCTTAAAATTAAATCTCACTGTGTGTGCTGTGTTTTCTGTATTCAGGGCTGTTCTTTTTGCTGTTCTTGAAGTTCTCTTCCAGTCCAGAGCCAACAATTATTAGTGCAACTGATCTGGATTAATTTACACCATATTTCAGAGCATGTATTTTGACAAATGAGGGTTTTATTCAAATAATTCATATCAACATATAATTATCAATCACAACTTTCTCCTGGAATATTACCAGTAAATTTCAAATAAACTGTCTGCCTGAGAAATAAATATAATTTAAGTTCTAAATAAATATGTCTATTTCTGTAAAACTTTGAGATCAATAATTCTGGGACTGTGGAATACTCTAGTTCTGTGAGCATGATGTAAATTAAGTTACTGCCACGACTGATGTGATAAAATGCATTATTTATTATTTCATCCCAGTATCATTGAAATCTTTGGCCTGTTCTGGAATGTAACTCAAAAACACCTCATTTACCCCCAGTTACTAACTGATACAGCCTACAGATTTGCTCTCCGGAGAGTCTAAGGCAAAACTTCATCTGCTTCGGTAGTGCAGGGTAAATTTTATCAGTCTTAAAGTAATAAATTTGTTTAAGAACATCAGTTTCTGAATTGATATCTTTTATACTTAAGATACATTCTCTGTAAACATGTGTACTGATAGAAGACATGCATATGAAATGAATATGTGTACTGGTAAGTGCATATTTTAAATATAAAGATGGGATTGCAGTTTAAATGTCAGATACTAGGATGTGTCCATAATTCTCTACTGCTGGGTATTTTTTGAAGCCATCAGCCCTGTGTGAATATAAATTCCATGATCTTCTGATTGGGAAGTATCAGAGCTAAAGCTGATGAAAATGTGAAAATTCATAAGGTTCCATTTCTATGCTACTCCTGACAAAACACATCCATTTACTAGGACTCCTAAATACACTACATTTATCTATAAGACTTCAAAGGGACAAAGATTTCAGCTTGGCCAGAAGGAAGCAGAATCTGGAGAATGAAGGTAGTAGTACTATTTACTTGGTGGAGATGATCTATAGTGAAAAACATGTACAAGTAAAACCAACCACTAGTTTTTTAAATCTCATGCAAATTTAGGGAAGGAATGAGGAGAATCTCCTGAAGTGGAGGGGAAGAGGTTTTCTTTCATAACCACAATATTGGCTGGTAACCTAGGGAGTTTAAGTTTGGTTCTGAGATGTCTAGACTGGAACTAGATTGTAGACTGTAGATCCATGTAGATCTGCTCTAGATCTAGATCTAAACTGTAAAAAGACTTCACTACAAAGAGTAGAACAGGGTTTAGAAACAACCTGGCATAGTTTTTGTGATGTCTAAACTACTATCCTCAGCAAACTTCCCCCTTTATGCTCAGCGTGATGTCTATGATCTGGGATGCATCTGTGAGCCAGCCTGGGTCAGCTGGCCTGGCTGACTCCAAACTGACTCCAAACATGAAGACCATGGCAGGGCTATGATTCTGTCCCAGCAAAACCAGAACATATGGCCAGTTGAAAGGTTTTTGTGTGTTTTGCCAGACCCTGAACCATGTTTTGACATTTGTCAGAAGCAGAGAAAATCAAGCCAGGGAACATGTTAAAAACTGAGAAGTGAAAGATGGTGCTAGTGACTTGCTTGCTTAACTAGTGCTGATGTAGTCTTAGTGCCCACTGTTCCAGCCTTCCCTTCAATTCAGGGTTATTATTTTTAGAAGTTCCTCAAAACGTAAATATTCCTGCTAAATAGAAAGGGGCATGAGATCATCTCAGTGCACTTCAGTACAGTCACTTCTGAATCTCTGAGTACAAAGGCACTGCCAAAAAAGCATATGAAGCAGTAGAGAAGAAGAATGGCTGTGTTCATTTTGACCACAGTAAACTCAGTACTGAGAAAGGCCTTAGCATAGTTTTTGACAGCTGTTGTAGACAAATCTCTGGCAAGTCATCAAACACTCACGTGACTCATCTCTCTATTTAGAGGCCTTAGTATGATGCTTTCAATAGCAGAGAATATCCCTAGGTGTTTTTATTCTACTGATCTGCAGTGCTAGTTATTCAGGCAGTCAGCTAAACTGATGCCACTGCTTTGACACTTCCTGTTCTGGAGATAGCTTGTTGGAGCTGAAAACCTCTATCTGATGCAGAAGTGAGCTGCAGACATACCCTTTCTAGTGTTGGTTGAAATAGCACTGTGACACAGATGGCTACCCTACAGCGCTATATGGTGTATAAGGATGCATATGTTGTTTTCTCCTTTGAATATCAGTGTCTTCATAACCAAACATTCAGGACTAAAAGTGCTATAGTATGGTTTAAGCTGATGCTACTTCTGGGGTTTACAGTGAGACAATGTGTTCTAATGAGTCTTTTAGGTCCTACTTTTAGATGTATGACTACAACCAAAGCTGGTTTCTAAACATGGGTATCATAACATCTTCAAATTATTGATCATACATGCATTTTCATTGCACAACTTTTTAAGTATTTCCTTTCTACAAAGTAATCTCATCTGTGATTATGTTTTCTTGACAATTTTTTTTTTAAGATGAATTTATGTTTTTATACATTTATGAGGTTTCACACGGTTCAGGTTTTAAATTTCTCCCTTGATAACAACAGTTATGAAGATGTATTTTTGGTTCTATTCTTTCTCCCAAATGCTAACTAAACTTACAATTACCAACACAACTTACAGAAAATATTGGATAATTCATCAGATAATGCACTTGTGCTTGTTCTTTTAAGTTATTCCTTAAGAATTTGAACTACATGGCTTCATAATCTACCAGGACAAAGAACATTTTTATACAGCTTTTTTGTGCCTCTTTTCTTTTCTTTTGCAATAAGAAAGAATAAAGTTTTAAGATTAAATGAAGGCAAAACAATTTTGCCCAACTTTTCACAGAGTTCTATGAATTCTTTTGGTGTGGGATCAAGCAGATGAGTTACATCTTTCTTCATCAGTTTAATGTCATGTCAATCTATGTAGAAAGTAACAGGATAGATTCAAACGATACTTCGTAATCCTTATAAGAAGACCTATCATTTTGTACTATAGCTAAGTATATTATTAAGAATCATTTAATCTACACATCACTGATACAATGCCACAGAGTAAGACTGTTGCATTTTACTTGCACTTCTACAAATCAGGTCTGAATTGTCAGCTTTTTTTAAGACTGATGGGATTTTGGTGTGATTGTTATAATGGTACATCATGATAAGAATGTAATTTAAAGTAATTCCCATGCATGTACAAGATCCTTTTATACAGCTGCTTCAGAATTTTTTTTGAGGGGGAAATACAAAACAAGAAAGGATGTCAACTCAGGTAGCCCGTGTACTTAATTTTTGAAACAGAGTTTTTGAATTATATTGGGCCAGAAACAATCTTCCCCATCCAGCAATTTGTTGTCACAGAGAGGTATGGGATATTTTTTCCACCCTCTTGGAATCCTGGAATTATATATATACATATATATATATATAAAATAAAATAAAATCCATCTTCCACTAGCATCTTCTGACAGTGCTCTGCACTTAACTGAAGACATTTATATTCATCATGAAAACAAAATGAAGGTTCCTCACAAGTAGCATCCAGGACTTACTCATATTTTTAAAACACGTACTTTCCTTAAATTCCATGTAATACATAATTTTGCTGAGAAAAATTGTTTTGGAGTAAATGTCTCAAAGGAAATTCAGTCACTTCTTACTACACAGCCTACGGTATGTAGAATAGATAAAGAAGACAAGAGAATTTATTAGTATTCCAGTGACCTTTTAAACAGACTGCATGGAAATCCTGAAGGGTAATTTACAGCTAAATTAATTAAGATAGCACATAATATACAAGGTCAGACTGGTCTTTCCAGAATTTTTCTGTCTGAACAAGACATTAATTCTTACTGTTATTCTTCTATAAAAATGGTGCGTCTCTGTTCTGGAGACACGCAGAAGATTTAGGAAAGCAAAGAATAATGAATCTCAAAAGCTCTTTGATTCCAACCTCAAAATAAAATAAAATATAAGAATAATTTAAAAAATTTTGGTTTTTTGAGAAGCATTTTGTATCACGTAGCATGGAAAGGAGATCACATGGAACTCATGACTGTGAGAGGTGCCAAGTTCTGTCATTCAATCAGAAATCTGTTTTTCTATTTTTTCAGCCATATTTTCCTTAAATCATAAATATACTCGAATTATATTAAAATGCCAGTCCTATTTGAGTACTTGTGTCTATTTCCATGAAATGAAATCACTTCTTAATGGAACTCATTGCATTCTATGCAGGAAAGTGAACATTATAAAACACAGAATTTGAATCTAAAAATGGTAAGCAAAGGGTGGGTAGATACGGTCATTTTTTTTCCCTTATGAGTATTGGAAGTCTCCATAGGCTGGTATTGACTGAATAGATCTATCAGATCACATGGTGTGTCCTTTTCCTTTTGACCATAAGTAATCATTACTTTTTTCCATGGTTGCAGTCCTGTAACAGTCATTGATCACTTCATAGATTTTAAGCCCAGAAGAGAACACTACAGGCTCTTAGCCTGACCTGCAATGTGACACAGGCAGTAATACCTCACACAATAACATCTACATGAAGTCCAATAATTTATGGTTGAATATAGTACACATTTTAGGAAGAAAACAATATTGATTTTAAAGTATTGTATGATGGACAGTAAGTCTACTACTGTCTTTCATGAATTGACCTAATGGGTACTTTCTCTCACTGATAGAAATGTGTCTCGTATTTCCAATTTGAATGTACCTACCTATAAACTGTAGGCAGTGTTTTTTGTTGTGTTTACAAATAACATGGCAAACACTAGCCCTGTCCTACAGCATATTCTTATTATTATGTTATAGGTGAGTGTCTCTACTTTACCGCTATAGGAGAATTACTTCCTCAGATATTTCCTTGTGAGGGAGATTTTGAGCCCCATGATTCATTCTTTTGAGTAGCAGGGCTAGAAGATGAGTTTTCAGCCCACTCCCCGGAACTCTGAACGAGAGATCTTTGATGTATAGAGACAATATGAACTTTTGAGTCTTGTTTGGTACTTGGCTCTATATACACAAATAATTTAACCCAATATCTGTTCTAATGTTCTTATGAATTTGACTGCAGACCTTGCAAATGCTTGTCTTAATAGGGAAACAGCATCTGCAGATTGGCAAATAGGATGGAATTCACAGATAGCTGAGTATGAAGAAAACAAACTATATGAAAATTATGTAGTCCGAAGAGGTTTCCTTACCAGTCTGAGCCATCCAACAGGTTGCAGAAACAGAGATTCCTAAGACAGAAGTTACAGAGTACAAAAATATGTAATATTTTCAGAACCACAATACCTAATGAATTGGCACTGGCAACATCATTCTAATAGAATCTTACCTTTGTATGTAACATTGTTAGAAATATGAAATATTATATATATATTATTTAATATACACTTTAAAAACTGTGGCTTGCTGTTGGTGGTGATGATGGTGGGTTTTTTCCTTGTCTGTGTTTGGTTTAGGGTTTTTTTTTGTTGTTGGTGTTTGGGGTTTTTTGTGGGTTTTGTTTGGTTTTGGTTTAGGTTTTTGGTTTGATTTTGGTTTTGGTGTTGGTTTTATATTACTAGGTGCTAGAAACTAGGTCTAGACTGGAAATGTTCTTGGCAACTCCTCAGATAAATGCACTGGCTAATTTTCTGTCCTCATACACTCCTCAAATATATTGTATCATATTTCACAAGGGTAAATAAATTCTCTATTCTAGATTTGGAAATTACTATCTAGATTTTGAGGAATCTTGTGCTGAGTAAAGCTTTCTCTCTTCTTTCAGAGCAACCCCATTTGCGTTTTATGCCACTGTTCTGAAGCACCTCAAAACCAAATGAGACATGGTGGATTTTCTGAGTTGTTCTAATGGCATAACTTAGATTTCACAAAAAGCAGTGGGAGTCTTATCAATTGTTTGAATGGAAGACAAAATGGCAAACTTGAAACAAATTCTAACCATAACTAATCAGCTTTTGTGTCTATGCTAGCTTTGCCAAGTTGAGTTGTACTGAGGAGCCAATCTAGAACTGGCAGGATGCTGCAGTTGCCATCCAGTCTGTCAGAAGCCCTTCTTTTTTGAAAGCAATGCCACTTCTATCACTTGAAACCTCTTCAGTTCATTTGCTGTCAGAACTGATAGTGTTCAAACACTTGGTGAGGAAAATAGTCCTGTGCTTACAAAGAATTTGTTTAATCTTATTTTAGCAGTAGAAAGACGTCTAATCTAAGCAGTAATTCATGTAAACTTCTACAGTCAATAGAGGGAGGTGGTAAATCACATGTGACTAACCTGACTGCCTTCTATAGTAAGGTGAAGGGATCTGTGGACAAGGGGAGAACAGTGAGATGTCATTAGCACGTGTTTTAGCAAGGCTTTGGACTGTTCTTCACGCCGTTACTGCACCTAGTTAGGACATTATGGTCTGTTTGGGCAGAAAAATGTATGCAGAGAAAGATAGCTGGAGAATTAGTCTGAGGATGGCATTTAATAGGTGATACTCTATTTGAAGGCCACTAATAAGTGGACATACAGGGGTCTAAATAGGGATATGTCCTCTTTAACATTTTTATCTGTGACCTGGAAGAGGCGATGGGGTGCACTCTCATCGAGTTTGCAGATGGTACTAAACTGAGGGCACAGGTCAGTTCAGTTGAAAGCAGGGCTGCCATCCAGAGGTATCTAGACAGGCTAGGGGAATGGGCCAGCAGGAACCTTTGAAATTCAATGAAAATGTTAAAGTCTGAACCTGGGAAGGAAGAACCCCTATGATGGTACAGACTGAAGACTGACTGAGTAAGGAGTAGCTTTGTGGAAAAGGACCTGGGGATCCTGGAAGACAGATGAATGTGAGACAGCAGAGTGCCCTGACAGCAAAGGCTGACTGAATTGGAAACTGTATTAACAGGGCGGCAACCAGGAGATCAACGGAAGTTATTACCCGGCTTTACTCAATATTTAATAGACAATATCTAGAAATAGTGCCCACTTTTGAGGTTTTATCTTCTCCTTCTCTCATCCCCCACCCCCCAGTCCAGGAAAGGCATCAATAACCTGGAGAGAGTCCAGCAGAGGCCACAAGATGCTCAGGGAGCTGGAGCACTTGACCAGTGAAGAGAGGTTGAGGGTGATCAGCTGGAGAAGAGGCAGCTTTGTCAGCAGTGAACAGTAGCCCACTAGTAGCTATGGGGAGGTCATTGAGAAGGTGGAGCTAGTCTCTTCACAGTGAGGAATAATGGAAGGATGAGACACAATGGACATAGGCTGAAATAAGAGAGGTTCAGATTAGATATAAGGAGAAATATTTTCTGCTGAGGACAGTCAAATAGTTGGAATGGGTTGCCTGGAAAGGCTGTGCTGGAAAACCTGGAGGTTTTCCAGGCCCAACTGGATAAAGCCCTGAGAAAGAGTAGATTAGGGTGGAGATGTTCTGAGGTCCCTTCCATCCTTAATTATCCTATGATTTTAACTCTTTGTAAGACCTAAGTGCCCCCACAAGGTGCTTAAACTGTTATGGAAAGAGCCTTGCTTGGGTTAAGATGCCTCAATTTTAAGGTGCTGATGTTAAATACAAATGAAAAGTAAACGCAGCTAACAAACTGACTGAGTGATAATACTAGTCATAGAAAAGGACTCTTAAATGGCAAGCCACTTCTCCAAACTCACCCTTATAATAGTGGACAAAAGTCTTTTCCCTTGAAGAAGCTTTTTTTCTGTAAATTCCTATCATAGGTATTTATACATCTTCACCCACACATTCACAAGTACTCTAACAATGAAGCAGCAGTATCAACACTTCCCCCTAGTTTCTGAACTGTATTTATGCCTATTTTACTTACCTCAGTGAGCAGGAAGTTACTTTAACTCCCTGTATACGTATGGGCACCTGAGACCCAAAAGGACTTTGCTCTCCTTGTTTCTAGGCTACGTCTATAGGCACTGGACTATCGCTCATCTTTATCAGATGAAAATCATCATCCTACATAACAGTCTAATCAGATGAAAAACTCAAAGACCAAGGTGCTGATGGTTATGCTTTATTAAAACAGTGCCTATTTCTCCCAAATCTTATATGCTATAGCTTCCAAAGCAGTACTTGGCTTCAGGTCCAATGCTGTTTCAGTTATCTCCAACTATCATTTGGCTTTTAGTCCCTTACAACTATGACCTAACAATTCATGAATAGCAGTAGTTAAATTACAAATGCAGTGTCCTTTGGTGTCGAGAAAGAAAAATGTCTTAAGTGACAGCAAAGTCAAGAATAGTTTCAAGGAATATAAATAAAGTTATTGTCTGGAGTACAGATGTGAGATGATGAGATGAACTCAACAAGGGGAACTTACAGTCTGAAGGGAATCCTCACAGACTAGGATAAATTATGCATGTTTAATTCTTAGATGGGTATTTTTCTATATCTATTGAAAGGTAGGATAAATAGATATAAGATGGAAATAGCCTTGAAGATCACTGTAAAGAGGCTAGCAGGAAGTGGCAGGAGCAGACATGCAGCCTGCCTGTTCCTCTTTACTCTTTGAAATGAGTGGTGTCTATGAAAAATATGAAAATTTTGATGAAAAAATATGGACCTTTTGTTCATAAGAACAGAAAAAAAAAGTGATACATGTCTTAAGCTCCTTATCTCTATTCTTTCCCTCCAGCAATGAGGAAATTAGTGAACTTAATTTGTAAATAATGAATGAACCTTTAATTTATATGATTTTACTATATATACACTAACAAATTAACACAACTTTGAAGAACTCTGTTCTTTCTTGTTTTTAACCTCCCAGTCATGCCATCTGGACCTGTGCAATGGCTGCTTAAATCATTCATTTCCTTTTTAAGCTGACCTTGGGTTGACTTCTTCACATTGCACATACCTGATTAAATTCAGTGGCAATTATTTTCAGATATTCTAACATATTCTCAATCTTTCTTCCTGCACTTGCTAGAAATCTAATTCTAAAATAAATTTGCACATGTAACATTTTTGCTATTTGCTGTGTGTGTATAATTATATTTGCATCACTGTGCAGGCACCTTCAGCATGCTCAAAATGGGTATAAAGATCTGCCTGTAAATATATTCACAAAGGTAATTTTGGCAACATCTTTCAAATGTACAGGAAGTTATGAAACAAGGGCAAATACACATTCTTCAAAATCAGACCTGTAGTAATAAATATGTTCCAACAGATTCATGTCTCAAGTCATGTAATGCATAAAATACCATCTCAGTCATGTATTCTATGTTGGAAATTTCTTGAATCTTTGCCATATGCTGAAGCAATCACAATTCAGTAGGCCTGTTGAATTACTGAATAAAACTCAAATGGCATGTGGGCATTTTGTCTCAATATCTTGATTTTGTATTGTCATTTATACTCAGAAGTTATTATAAATTAATTAAAAGACCATCTGAAACCCCTCCGGTAATTTTTAATCACAAGGAGAACCTCCCTTGTAGTGATACTGCTGTCCCTGTCACTCTGTGAAGATATTTTAATCAGACACATTAACTTTACTCCACTAAAGTGAAAGGGAGAAATATATGACTATGGTCTGTGCCTACTGTCAGTAATGCATAAATATACTGGCATAAGTAGGATACATAGGGTGTAAGTCAATGGCACAAACCCAGTATATTATTTCACTTGAAGTATAGCAGCCTATAACAAAGCAGAAACACACTCTGTGTAGGCTGCCATGTGTAAGAAAGCCAAGATGCAGAAGGATTTATTTGACACCTTTGGCAATTAATATACATATGTGCTATGATAGCTCATGGAAGCCGTTGGCAACAGTACTCTCTAAAATAGCAGTTTAGCTGAGATGCTCAAGGATTTCTGGAAACTCACTGATGACAAAAGACGTTTGTCTGAAAGCTGCTTCTTTCTCCACCTCTCTCTCCCATTCTTTCTCCTTGAGGTTCTTGACATGTAACATAGTTCATGAGCTGTCATACTGCTGGATGGACTGGAAGATGATTCTCCTCCTTCTAAAAATTTCTCTTGTTTTGGTTTTGTGCATGTGAGGCACCCATCACTTTTCCTTCTCCAGGCAATTTTACTCCCAGATGCCAAATATATTCTGCTTAATGAAAACATTGTTCATGGGATGAGTTTTTACTGCTTTCCTGCCCATGTTGACTTCTCTGTATTAATAATAAGCCATTGCAGGTGCTTGAGCCTTATTTAATCAAGGTTCTAACTGATTAACAGTGGCTTTTTAAGATGTTATTGTCTTCCTATATATATGAACTGACCTACTGCTGGCTGTACTTGCTAACAAAAGTGAAAGTGCATTGTCTTCCAAAGTGCCACAGCTCACAACCTACGACATGAGCATGAAAGCATCCATTTTGGTTTAGGATATTATGCTGAGCCACAGGTTGTCGAGACCAAGAGGATAATACACATTTACTTTTGTTACTATGGCAGAAAATAAACCTGAGGCAAATAAATAAGCATGATAATTTCTTAAAATATGTCACCACAAATCAGGAGAGCTCATTAATCACAGCCATCTGAATTTTTCCTTCTGAAACTTCAATTTTTCACAGGTTTAGCTAGAAGAATTAATTTTTTTTTTAAGGAGTGGATCTTCTGGAATGGAGAATGACAAGGAATGGCTAGCAGCTTGCAAACTCAGGTGGCAAGAATATATGTTTTCATTAGAGCTGGTCTGTAGTTCAGTGGAAGCTTTTCATATCTTTGCAGTAAGTCATATTTCTTTAGATATTCATAATAAATTATAATTCTTATTGCTGAATGCTGATTCCCTGCCATGGACGTTCAAATCTATAATCTTGGTGAGATGAAAGTAAAGCAAAAAATGACAAAAAAAATCTCAGTTCACTTACGTGCTTTGCGGTTTTCTACTCTTCATAATTTTATTTTAGGGCAAAAATACCCATGTTTCCTGTTGCCCACGTGAAAATGTTTGTGACAGTTAAGTGTTAGTGAACTGCTCTATAGAAGAATCAGTATTGACTTGGGATTTTACTTTTTTTTTTACGTTGCAGTGCTGAAACCCCACAGAAGCAGTGCAGAGAATGGAGAGCAAATGAGAAGGAGGCTCACTTTTTGAAAGCTGATCAAATCAACTAACTCTAAGACAGTTTAGTGGTTTTAGGAAAGCGTGTAACTTCCAAGCATGGATCCAGTGATTGCAGTTCTGGTCCTAGGCTTTGATATCATCTTTGAGGTAGGTGTAGATGTTTCTAAGGTCAAAGTGTGGCAGATAGCGAGTTGTTTTGGGGCTGTTTGAGGCTGAATTCCATGCTCCCTCAAAATGTAAAATATTGTACTGTATACTGGATATGCAAAGTCGTGTCAATTTTTCTCTAAATAGCCTTTAACCACTGGTTTTTAAACTAAAAATATCAATTCAACACAGGACCATTGCACTGTGATCTAAGTGTTAAAAATTCAGCTTGAGAGGAATATGTTAAAGATTCAAAAATAAAGTAACATAGAATAAAGTAAATATCACATATCTAGACATCTACAAGCTAAAACATCTATAAATAACATCGTTTTGGAGGTTTTTTCCTACTTACTTAAAAGAAATAAATTAAATTCTGCATAATATCTTGGTTTGGGTCTCAAAGCAAACATAAATCAGATCAGCCAAAAGAAATATCCAATTATGAAGAATGATGGCAATAGTGCCTGTCTCAACATTCACTAAAAATCTTCTCAGCAAGTTCTATAACCAGATTTAACACAGCAGGAGTTTTTGCACTTTCAGTTTTTGACTGGTCAAACAAAGCTGTAACTTGTGGAATATAAAGTTGTTTTATCCTTTATTAAAGACAAGGAAAGGCCCTGAAACATGCAACCACTTCACCATAAACAGAAGAAAACCAGAAATCACTCTCTATTAACTACAACACATCACACAGAGAAGTGCTTTAAATTTGGGCCTGGACTATGAGTATCCCAAGCTTCTAGTTAACTCTAATTTTATTTCCCTCAAACAAAGAGGAGATAAATACTTAAAACACAACAGCTAGAACCACAACAACAGAGTATCACCATTTCTGTGATCATGCAATAGAGCATTTCCACATATCTCTGGCAAGTAGTTGAGTAGATCCAATACATACTGCTAATACAACTTTGCACAAGATATCCTAGAGACTGACAAAGAAAATGAACAAAGGCAAAGGACAGAGAAGACAACATATGGAGAGAAAAGAAAGAACAAAGGACACATAAGAGCACAAAGAAAGTAAGAAGCAGAATTGGAGATGGAAAGAGAGAAAGGAAGAAAATGGAGGGAGAATGAGTATGTGTCAGAAACAGGGAAGCTTTTAATAATGCTGTTCCCTGAGCTTGAATTTGTTCTTTCTTTTTGCTGATTGGGGATTTAAAAGAATGACCTCACATGGAGAAGGATCATTCAATTTTTTTCAAGGAAATTTTATAACTTTAATTATAATTTGCACAATCCAATAGACATATATGGCACTGTGTAAAACAAATATATTACAGATTCTATCTTTAGTACATATGGAATTGCAGATGAAAATACAGAAAATTAAGCTTGGGACAGCATAACTAAGCCCACACTTAATGTCTTCCATGGGGCGTCTTTTTTTTCAGCGAAGCTGAAAACATTCATATGAGCCTATCGTTTACCAGTGCAAAGTCATATAGTTCTAGATAAACGATCACACAGGATGTGTAGTGCCTAACTAATAATGCATGGTACTGCTTTGGATGCATTCTAGTAGCTTTGGAAGCAGCACTGAAAGCAAGAATCATTGTAGGGTTCACAAGCTATTTAGAGGGATACCAACCTACTGACACTGTTTAATTTTAAGAAAGGAAACTGCTCAAACTGCCCAATTGGGAATTCAGTTAATTATATCTTGTGGAAGTCAAACAGATAAGAACACTTTTCACTATTTTTTACTATTTACTCACAAAACACAGCGCTGGAAGAAGGCAGCATTTCCAGGTTGAGTCAATTCAAATATACTTTATTCTTCCAGGGACCAGTGATGCTCCCATTATCAGTAAGAGAAATTAATTTTTAAGAGGTAGTTTAATGGCCTCAATTACTCAGAGGAACTGATAGCATAATATGATGCTGGTAGAACATCACTCCTGCTAAAGGAAAGTTACTTTTAAAGGTTAATGGCATATCATTTACAATAAATTTCTTTTCCTGACTGTAGCAAAATGTGCTGAACTCTCCCAATGCTCTGAATAAAAAGCACACTGATTCACAATTATTGTCCCAGGTCTTGAAATTCCTTCATCACTTCACTCCTAGAACTTCTGCTCTAATGTGACATGCTGGGAAAGCTGTATTAGTGAATCATATTAGCTACAGCAGTACTTCAAATACAGTCTGAGGTTATAGTCTTAAGTAAGGAAGTATTGGATCATTTAAAAAATACATTCTGTTGCTCTGTCACTTTTAGAATCATATATTTGAAAAAAAGGAAAACATTATGCCTTTTCATTCTTAAATGTACTTTCTGACGGTGAAAGAATCCAACTGAAAAAGAATGTCTTTTAAACTTGGGGCAAATTTTAGCACCTGCACTTAAATTTAGTGAGTAGATTAATGTCCCTCCAATTGGATCTCATTTACATGCACTTCAGTTCTTGCATTTAGATCATTGTTCTCCTTAACAAATCAATAAATAACTCATCTCTCTAGGGAATAAACAAACCAAAATCCACTGGACTTTGAGAGATATGTTTGAACTTTAATACTGGGAGTCTTTCAACAATTATTGTGCAAAGTTTGTACAAAATCATGTTCTTAATAAGACCACCTTGCGGTTACATTGACATCACTTATTCATTTTGCCATTTCTCAACTGTTTATTTTGGTTAACAAAACAGAAACGTTATTGCTCAGTTTTCCTCAGTTTGAGTGAAGGCTCTTTTACTTGCACCAGCCAATTATCATTATTTATTCACAACACATACCAAATTGGGCTGGGTGCCTAAGAGAGCCCTTCTCAGAGCTGTGAGAGCATTGGTGGACCTGGCTAGTCCCCAGTACTCCATTTTAGCACCCTCTAGAAACACTGCAGGGTCTCCAGCCCTGTTCCTGAACAGCTATTTGTATCTCCTGGCTTGTCCTTAGCCCTGGATTGTTACCTCAGGTTTGGTTGCTATTCATCTGCCTGCCAGTGAGGCCTGTCGCCTGGCTTGTCTCAGCTGGTTTGAGTGCTGTGGGGCTGCACCCCATCAGTGTGGGCACTGCCCCTCTGCACTGTGGCTGCCCTTGGCCTCCAGCACCCCAGCCCTGAGGAAGTGGCGGGTCTGTGCAGTACCCTGGCAGTGAGCTCAGGCCTTCTTGAGCCCTGAGCCAGCTACCACAGACACTGGCCCACATGGTGGTCCCATAACTCCTGCTGTGCTCCAGACTCCAACTCTGCACCCAGAGCTGCCCTTGCCCCACACCACCTCCAACACTTCCATGCTGACTGAGCAAGGTTATGATGATTTCTCCATCAGATGCAGTTAATATTCCCTGTTTTACCCAGGGGAAAAGAGAGATCTGTTCCCCAGAACGATTCACTCCTGGATCTCAGGCAAGTCCCTAAACTGGGTCACCTCCTGTATGGAGCCAATGGCTGTCTGTGACTGAGCCACAAAACGTAACACTGGAAGAAGGCTCAGAAGTGATGGATATGGGTGGTGTGCTCTCAGTGCTCAGAGAGAAGGATAGAAAGTGAACAGTTATTGTAAAGGAAGGTGAACTTGAGAAAGAGAGTTGGAATAAGTGTTCTCAAGAGGTCCCTTCCAATCTAAACAATTCACTGACAAGAGACAATTCAAAGGTGTGCTGCAAAGCCAAAGAGAGCAGTAAAACCAGAACTTGCAAAGGAGCAAGAGAAGTACAAAGCTCTTCACCTTGGCCTACAGTTTTTACAAAACCTCACCTCAGAATTTGCACTTTTAATGTAAATAATGCATAAAAATAAAAAGTGATATAACACAAAAGATAAGCCTAGAATTTCTGAATCAATTCATGCATTAAAACTGAGAGATAAAATATTTTACCTTCCCAAAGCTGAAATTACTGCTTTTTGAAGAGAAGCATTAATTCTGTGGTGCTTGATTAAATCCCAGAACCACTAAAGTCTATGGAAGGTTTGCCACTGACTGGCAGAGTATTGCATAATTTAGTAAAAGCCATTACACAAATGGTGAAATTCCTATAGTGCACCTGTAAATATTTTAAAGAAATCATTCCTCCCATTCCCCTCCATTTTTAAGTTGTCTTACTAGTGCGTACATCTTTCTTGATGGAGAGTACGCTTGCTGATATACTCTGTCTTCTCCGTAGCCTCAGGAAAGCTCTGGCTTACTCTGTACAAATTCCTGTGTCATCATTACAGCACTGTTAGCACCACAGTACTGAGTAGTCTACTGAACATGCAGCCTAGATACTTCACCAATGAAATGAAGCACTGCAGCTGCATGATCCACCTGGATTCTTCCTCATACCACAGCAACAACTCTGACAACACTCCTCAACCACTCAACAAAGTCAACTGAGCAGAATCAAATGGACACTGGAGACTCCACATAAAATTATGTATTTTTGATATATGAAACACAGGTAGGTCTCTAAACTGTACAGTCAAAAATTAGGTCTGTATCCCCAGCATGCTGCAGAGTGTACAGGAATGCTTAGAGAAACAGGTTTGACTGCATGTTGCAGACTTGTGTGCACAGCCCTGGTGTTCAGTTCTGGGGATGGCTCATGATGTCTTTTTGTTCCCACACATTATGGCAATAAGATGCTGAACAACTTCCATTGACTTTACTGAAACCCATGTAAGAAGTTAAAAATCTATTAAAGATGGCACCACATGAGAAAGTGTTAGGAAAACTAGAAAACTGATATTGGATTCACTCTCTGCAAGATGTGACGTGTTTTACCCTTCACCACTGCCTGGCTGAAAGAAGGAATTGTGACAGAGCTGACTTGCATCTAATGCAATTTGAAAATCCCACTCCAGGGCTTAAGCAGTGATGAGAGAAAAATATTCCACGTAAGCCAAAAAAAAAAACAAAAAAACAAGCAAATAAATGAAGAAAAAAAAATCAAAATAAAAACATCTAGAAAAATTATCTCTGTTATAAAATCCAGTTACTGCAAACCTGCATTTTCTAGCACAAACTTTACCATTATGCGAGAAAGGGCAGTGCTGATCTCTTCTCCCTGATATCCAATGATAGGACATGTTGGAATGGTTCAAAGCTATGCCAGGGGAAGTTTAAACTGGACATTGAGAAAGAATTTCTTTACTGAGAGGGTGGTTAAACACTGGAACAAGCTTCCTAGAAAGGTGGTTGGTGTCCCAAGACTGTCAGTGTTTAAGAGGTATCTGGACAATACTCTTAACATGCTTCAGTTTGATCAGTCCTGAATTGGTCAGGCAGTTGGATGAGATGATGATGTTGTAGGTCCCTTGCAACTGAAATAGTATATTCTATTCTAACAAAGCAGTGATTATAAACTACAGACTGAAAGTGACTGACTGTAGATATGAATTAACAAACAGAGAAGGAAGCCTCACCTGTGCAGCAGCAAGTATTTCCAAGGCTTTCTGCTGAGCACAGAAGTAACTTCTGTTTTCCTTCAGTTTAGCTTCCACTGGCTACTCTCTGTTCCTAGGTGGGCTGTGTCTATGTGCTGCAGAAGTTAACTGCTTCCACCTCAGTCCCTATGGAAATGGAAATAAAACTGAGATGATACTAAAAGGTTGCTAGGAAACAGCCAGATGATGATGATGATAAGGCCAGTATCTTGGTCTCCCTTTTTCAGGATATATCTATACTGTTGGTCACTCAAGATTGCCTTTGACAATTTACAAATCTCAGGTGCTGATAAGGAAAAAAAAATACTACAAAATTCAGGAATGCTTTCTGCACCTGTGCTTAGACAAATACAACACTGTCTTTCTTGCAAAATTTTACTGCCCTCCTCAACTGTGCATGGAAGTACTCTTAAAACTCATTCTAACTTCAGCTGATTAAGAATGCAATAGATGATTTGACAAGTTATATAGTACATTTATTATGCTTTATATATCTCTTTATAGCGTACTTGCAATGAATATTTCACTGTCATCCAGTAGGGCATTAAGCAATGTGACTAATGCTTGTTACATGTTTATTCTTTCATTCCTCTCCCCAGGGGAAGATGTGTCTACTGTGCAATGTTTTGTTTTACAACATATAATTCTTGTCTGACTGTTTGTCTAGTTGTTTATGTTACAGAAGGAAAGGTTAAGAAAATTCAATTTGCACTTGTAAAGGAAGGTGGCACTCAAACTTGTGCTGGTCCTTGCCTCCTGGAGAAGTCGATTTCTCAGACTTAGACTAGCCCCAGCAAAAGCACTGTTTTCTATTTAATAAGATTCACCATCTTTGCAAAGGTTTCCCTTTGCCAGTAGAACAAAATCGTCAATCACTGCTTTCATTCTGGGATGTCAGTTAAGATACCCTGGGCCCTGGTCACAAAAAGACTCAGGAAAACAACCGAACTTTAAATCCAATTCAGTAGCTGACGAGACTGGAAATAACACTCTGTAAACTACAGCAGCTGCTTGTCACCTGGAAGAGTTCAAAATTCCCCACAGCTCATCATTTTCCTACCAGAAAGACTGTTCCTCTTGCCACACAACATTGCTGTGACCTGCAAAGGTACTGCGACCAGGAAGTTATTTTTATTAAAAGTGGGTTTCTGATTGCACATGCTTTGGGAATACTGCTTATTTGTGCAGGAGCTTCTGAATATAAAAAATAGAAGGATTAGCAGCATCTAGACCCCCCCTAGGAAAACTAGACTCCTAGAGAAAACAATACCTGTGAAGGAAAAGAAAGGAATTGTGGCCCTGTTTGTTTTGATATGATGTCAAACTAGAAAACCTTTGAAAGACATACCTTGTCTAAATGAGATTTTTTATTAATTATTCAGTACAATGTAGAATTATTTAATAGTTAATGCCATGAATGAAAAGCCACTAAATTCTGGGTTTCAGCCTTTGCTTTGCTAAATTTGTAGTAAGCTACAGAAAATTTTTTAAAAGGAAGGTGTAAAAGAGATATTGATCCCAAATTTATTTTACATGTACTCTATAAATAGAAATTTCTCATAAAATCATTCATGTTTTATGGTATTTCTATACTTTCGTTGTATTACTATCATTACTGTGTGTTTTATTCTTCAGAGAATATAGTTTCTCAGAGCAACAGCAATCTCTTTCCCAGTAATGCACATTATTGTAAAGATCCTTGAAGGTATGGCATAACTTCTAGAGATCAGCTTTGCAGCAATCAGGACTATGTGTGCAGCCTAGAACATCTGGAATGGCCATGAGGCTTAGGATTTGCATATTGGTGAAAATGAAAATAAATGTTTTGAGCAGATGTTAGAAAACTCAGGAAAAAAGGCTACCTGCTTGCAGCAATGAGTGGATCATTGTTTTTTTGTTAATATATGTCACTCTTACTTATCTTCTTTTTCATGTGGCAAACAGATTCTCATGTTTTATTCTTTGCAACTTGTATTAATCTTTAAAATGCAAAAGAGAGTAATGGATCAAACCTTTTTTTTTTTTTACAAGTATTTTCCAGGCAAGAAAGTGATGACTATTCTAAGAAACTATCTTTTTTTTTCTTCTCTGTTCCTTTATATTTTAAGATATATTAATTACAGTAATTGAG
>WTSP01000482.1:21008-52060 GCA_025331215.1 Actenoides lindsayi
CTTTTTCCTCAGCAATCTTCCCCCCCCCCCCCCCCCCCCCCCCCCATTTTGCAATATCGTAGAAACTGAAATCCCTCTCATTTAGGTAAAATGTATTCAGTCAGAAAAATGAAGACTAGAGAGGGCTTGTGGTTACTTTTTATAAATATCACAGTAAAAACGAGATAAAAGAAATAAAGTGAAAGATGATAGACATATTGATAATTTAGTTAATGACTTCTACTAAGTACTTATCATATCCTTAATTCAAGCAGGAAAACTACTTTTCTGTTAATTGAGGATCCAAGCTACTTCTCATTTCATCTGGGAATTTGGCTATAACTTCAGATCTGAGTAATGAACTCTTGTTGTAAAAAAAGGTCTCACAAGGACTCAGTCCAATAATATTAATTATATCATATTTTCTGTTTTATTTTGTTATGAAGTTTATAAATAAAAAGTTGTACTGTTCTTTCTGCATATGTGTCTTGTTCCTTTCTCCTACATATTTCTCAACATTAAAATGAGATTCTACCTTTCTGAAGGAGGTTAAGGGTATATGTTACTCAGAAAATTAAAATGTATGCCACAATTAAGTACTATGAAGGTATTTTTCAAATCAAATGGAAACCATATGCAATGGTATAGCCACAATACGCTATGAACAACAAACTCCTGCAAGTATTTTCAGAGTGCAAACTCCTAGAATGACATTAGCTATGAAAAGCAATAAAATAAAATAACAGACATTGTGCTATTTTTGTAAGTTATCCAGTTTTCACACATTTTAATGGCGATGCAACTATTCGTGCATATGATTATATTCATCATTACATGCAGTTGCAATTGATATAACTGAGATGTTAGTGGAACATTTATTCATCAACTAATAATGTCTCAGTTTAAAACCTTCACACAAACTAAATGGGACAATTACTGTCGAGAGTTATAACAACAGGGACTAAATCTGTAACTGCTACTACCTGTAAAAAACAGTAATAAAAAGCAGTCATCAGCACTGGCACAGTACATGGTGATCGCATCCTAATTTAGCATTTGCTCTGCAAATCTCCTATGGTGTGTATGGGCTTCAGTTTCAATAAGAAAGGATGTGGACATGATTTTAGATTGTTGGCTAACAGCCTGCCAACTCTTTTTTGGGTTCAGCTTCATCAAAGCATTGCTGTTTCTTGCATGTGCTTCAAAGTGCTACAGAAAATGATTTACCCCTGCAGCCCAGAACTGGAGTCAGACCTGCAGTCACTGCCTCAGAAATCATGTCACCATTATTAACCCTTGTGAGGATGTCACCTGTCATCAGTGGACTAGGATTCCCTATCATTTCTGGTTTGGAATTTAGCAGAATTTGATGACCTAGATAAACTGAAAACAGTAACAACAGAAGTAGGCAGTCAATATGACCACAATCTGAGAGATTAGAAGAAACATGAAAGAGCATGGAAGCTACAGGATGTGAAGCAGAGAGAGGAAGAACTGACAAGTATGAAGGACAGAGCAGAAATAATTAATTTAATGGAAAAATGGGATGGAAGGAGAATTCCAGAAAGTTAGAAATCAGTAATTACCATTAGAATAAAAATGAGCTGTAGCTGGAAGACATTGTTGATGAGTTCAGCAGGAACTGATGAAATATATTTAATTGATGAAAACAGAACCCTGAAAAAACTTGAAATCAGAGTACACGAACCACTTAAGCTTGCTTTGTCTTGAGAATGAAGGAAAATTATGGGAGGAAGTGAACTTGAACTTGAATTTTGAAGAAGAAAAGTGATCAGTTCTAAATGAGCAGTCAACTGAACTCTATCTTCAAAAGCATTTTATACAGAGGACAGCCCATACAAAGCTTGATCTGTGAAGCTCTGGCCTAAATCTGAAACAACTCAAGAGAAAAGTGTGAGTTATCTACAAACTATTGTTCCATACTGTCCTACATTATTATTATTATTATTATTATTATTATTATTATTATTGGAAAAAGGCAGGCAGATGAAATAACCTGCTTCATTTATAACAGTCAATTTTGGGTGTAGAGACTTGTGAAAGCTATGTAAAGACAAATGCAATAAAAGATCACTGCTTAGAGCCTGGAAAGCTGGGAAGTAGAGCAAGCATCAAGTTTCTAAATATCCTCATTAAGCAGGAAATACAAATACAACTAAATTACCTAAATTTATGTACCAATTACAAGCAGTGTTTGCATGTTTACCTGCCTTTCCTCAAAGGCTTACCCACCTCTTTTTATGCACCCAATTACACAAACAATTGCTATTATTAGACAAGCAGTACAGATGTATCTGTCAGAAAAATCATCTTGTAAAACTTAGAAGGAGAAAAAGATTGTTGGTAAGTCACACAGTTTTTACATTAGATCTCAGACAACAGGCTCTGCAGGTTTTGAAGAGTACCTGTTGTCTCCTGCATCTGACGTGGAATTCAGGTTCTTCTTAAAATGAAAACTTACTCCATTGAAATTCCCTTGCTCCCTGTCTTTCTAGCAGCAAAGCAGGACCTTCAGAAACATTCTGATGGAGAAGTCATGGAAAATTGAGTAATAAAGATGTCATTTTTTTTGTTAACTTTTTTTGATCTTTATGCTGTAATCAAGCAGGACTATAATTTTAATCCTAAAAATATATGCTAATCACCAAAAGTTTGGCAATATAGTACAGAGATATTTATGAATAGGATTATATCTTATAACATTTTGCATAAGATGTGATTGCTTCTATTTCCATTGAATTTGGTCTGAATTCTATGAAGTATGGAAAAGGAGAAATTCAGGGCATTTTGGAGAGGATGGAAGTTTGCTAAAGGAAACAGTTTATTTGATCTTTTTATATTTATTAGATTAACTTCACAGTCATATTGGTTTATCTGAAGAGCTCTCTTCACAAAAAGATGATGTACAACAGTGTTTCCATCTGTTCAGAGAATCAGAGCAATTGTAATTTGGGTCAAAGATGCCTTATTCAGCTTATATTGTACTTGGTAGCAAGGGGAGTGTGCTGAAAAGCATCACAAGAGGCTAAAGGAAAAAGCTGCTATGCATTAACTTGAAAAACAGACACGACATATTAATGAGCACTTGAAAAGTAATAATAAAAGCATAGAAGTGGAAATAATTTGTGGCATATTCATATTTTGTCTTTGTTCATCGGAAAAGAGCAACAAAAGAGTAACTTCTCTGAGAGATTGTGTTGGTTTCCTGGCCACTGCCAATCAAAAGAAGGTATTTATTTAGTAGCAGTAAATAAGACACATATCAGCTGTCTAGATCACTTTCCCTGCTTATTCTTTTCCCAATGCTAGTTTAACTTGTTTCTTTCTTCACTGTCAACAGCTCTTCACACACTTCTGCATGTCATACATTCTTCTGTGCTATGTTGTATCATGAACTTTGCAGTGAAAATACATTACGATCCCAGAGGAGAAAGCAGCCAAAGGAAGCAGCCTAGGCAATAACACAACAAGTCAAGATAAAGACAGCTGTTCTCTTTGACTTCCTCATTTAGAAAGCCATGGAGGAATAAGAAATGAGAAGGCTTAATGGGGAATGATGAATCTGGTGTTGTCAGTATGTGTGCCTTTCTGTCTCAAATCCTCCCCCTTATCATTCCCTGATAAATTCCTCTTCAATATTCAAATTTTATTCTTGCTCTAAAAAGTTCTAATCACCAGCAGAGAAATCTCTGCCTCCCTGGTGATATAGAACCGAATTTCCATTTTTGTGCTGAACATGCCTTAAAATGTGTTTTGACCTTGTCCTTCTCCAGTCTGGGCACAGCACAGGCTTTCAATATTTGGAAGCACAGAGCTATGCCAGGCCTACTTGTGAAAAGGCAAAAAACATATCTTAGGATGAGATAAGTATTACCAGTCACTTGATAGTCACTTTTACTTATCCTAACTACAAACCTCCATTCCCAGGAGACATGCTTTACATTAATCATCCTACATTACACAGCCATCGGTTACAAAGATGATGAAAGTTGTGGCCTTTGCAAGGTTGTTATTGACAAGTCTCACTGTGCCTTAGTGATGAATAGCTCTTAGTTTTTGCCTCCCACGCCTGTTTCTAGGCACACAAAACAATATTTAACCTTTGGTGTATGTCATAGATTCAGCGATGATTCTCTGCTAATTATACACTATTAGTATTTGTAGGAATGCCCCTTTTTATTGGGTTTGAATATCTCTGCTTAAGCATGCTTTATATAGCAATTATTGAATTTATCTACAAACTAGCCATAATTCAGTTTCTTTCCTTTCTGTGCTTACATAAAATACTATTAATGGCTTCTTTAGGTAAACAGAAAAATGTGTAAAATGTACCATTAGCTAGGAATGTTTCTGTAGAATAACTAGCTTTGATTATTCCTGCTTTTCCCACGCATATTTCAATCTATTTTCAGCTCTTTTCTCATAGGCACAAGGGATTCTGCACTATAATAGCTTCTTTCCTACCCTCAAAGGAAATAAAACTGATAACACCCTTTTCTATTAAGCAAGCAGTGAAGTCAGTGTGCTGACAAGATGTTAATTTTTTTAGTTTTCTCATTTCCTTTTTTTAATGCTACTTCATTGTCAATAATTGGCCTTTTGCACATGTGTTTGTAGTTTGAAAACCAGACTACAATTGTGATGTTGCTTATTTTCCCAGTTTAAAATATTTGTCAATTCATCCATTAATACTTCAAACAGTTATTTATATATTTTTCACATGGGATTATTATTCACTTAGGTTTTATTAATTTCAAAAGGTTATGCTGTGTTAATTCTTCAAAGTAATATGAAATCATTCAATTACATCCTTAAATGTAGCTTTTTCTTGTTTTGGAAGAAAGCCAGTTTCTCACCCTTTGCTCT
Organism: Actenoides lindsayi; assembly: GCA_025331215.1. Classification (NCBI taxonomy): domain Eukaryota; kingdom Metazoa; phylum Chordata; class Aves; order Coraciiformes; family Alcedinidae; genus Actenoides; species Actenoides lindsayi. The sequence goes on from WTSP01000482.1 coordinate 25,875, forward strand.
TTCCCTTACTGTCCCTGACCACTAATTCCAGTGGTCATGAAAAGAGTTTTTCTTTCATGACTACTTCAACATTGAGTGCTCCTCTCTTGTTAAAAAAGTCAAGCATTTTCTACTAAAAATTAAACTGACATTTTTTATTATACTGCTGATTCTGCTGAGTGAGAAGACCTCAGACAAAGGGAGTTTGTATAAGGGCACTATTCACAGGAGGCACTTCGTTTCTTGGGAATGGGAAAAGCTTTACCTAGTGACAACTAAGGGCAGCAAAACAGAACAAAACTGAATGCAGCAACAGCGCTTCAGATTTCCCAAGATGAAAACAAGAGTGATCAGTTACAGGCTCTACCATTGACCCTTTAAAGGTAGGAGATAATAAAGCTGAATATCAGACAATAAAAGAAGGTGGGTCAGGCTGGATGATATTTCCTCTTCTTAGCTTTCAATGCTATGATCATTAAAAAGATACAGAAAAAAGAAGACTGAAAATGTCTTAATGTCAGAAAAGACATTAAACAGATTGTTCCCTGATAGTAAGAACATCAGCAAGACTCAAATTGGGATGAAAAAAATTACATGCCTTTTCTAGTAACTCAAGTCTTAAAAATTACTATTTTGTCTAATTTGGTATCCAAACACAGCCCCTGCCTTGAGCTAATTTGGCTTCTCATTTTGGATTAAAAAGAAACAATTCTCTACCTGCTATATTTGGCTTTTAATAGAATTATTAAAATTCTTCTAATTCAGAAACTATTTTCATTATTTATTAATTCACTTGTCCAGCTTTAGTTCTATGTTGCAAGGAGACAAAGGATAAAATCTCATGGGGTCAAACATGATCCCTTCTGATGAAGTGAAAAACTCAGTAACTGAAGTTACTAAGCAGGTATTCTTTATTTTGTGGCACCAGACACAGAGGGGATCACTCCTCAAAAAGTGCATACCTATGTAAGCTAGGTACATAGTTTATATGCAGGATAAACATAAATATTCATTATACTTCTTAGAAAGGGCAGTCTTATGCTAATGGTTCCTGGAATTCATTTACATAGTCCGAGCATGCGTAATAAAATTAGGGTTAGGGTCTTTTCTCTCCTCGGTGGTCTTTCGTGACCTCTGGTGGTCATTTACTTCATCTTCTCTTCTTCATCACCGTGTTCTTTTAGTGACCTAAAGCCTAAAATCCTTATTCTTGCCACAAAACCGGTTCTTGTCTGTTCAGTATGCTCGGGTGCCTCTAGATGTCTTGTTGTCCTGTTCCTTAAGATAATCACTATCTACAAGGTTATGAATTGCACAGTATGTCCATACTATACAAATACCCATTTATTGTGGTTGCTTGTTCAAAGATAGTAAAACTCCACCAGACATCCCATCTCTTGCCTTCACTTTGTTTGGGAATTTCCCTCCTATGCCCCTTTCTTCAGCTAGTCTAACATTTTCCTAGTGCCCACGACCAGGATACAAGAATTGGTATCAGCTACTTCTTGCCTGACAATGATCAACCATAAAGCAAAGCATAAATAAATTCTAATAGATCCCACAGATTCTCTAGAGAAAGCCTATCTCTTCCTCTTTCTTAACTTTATCTGTGCGATGTAAGTTCCACTCACTATTAGTGTCACCAAATTGAAAAAAACCAGATTTGTAGGGTCTTTTTATGTAATATAATACTTCAGCAACAGTTTAGCATAGAATCTGAAAATCTGGTTAATTCCCTTAGCAAAGTGATGTCTTTACTTTCTGGAGTTTGTCAAATTAATTTTGAATTTATTATGTACATTTTCTTTTAATAAATTTGAATATACAAGATTTCAAAGATTTTCTGGAACAGAGACATAAGTTGAGTCCTGTGATGGAACCCCTGAATTTGGAAGGTCTTTCTAGACCCACAACCAGGCTTCACACACTGCAGGTCCCCACAGAAGTTTGGTGTGGAGTTTTTAGCTCATCATACTGTACATGCATAGAATACCGCCTTCACTGTAAGCTGGCATTGGTCTGTAGCTATAGACATGGAACATGGGCATCTATCTGGAAATTATATCTGGTCCCATTGCCTGTCAGTGCCCACTTCCTTGTTTTCCTGAAGAACAACCTACTTTTAGCATAAAACAGATGTAATTTTTCCCATGGAAAAAGAGAAACAAGCAATGTATACACAGTGAGATAACTAGCATCCATTCACAGAATCACAGAATCACAAAATTGCTCAGGTTGGAAAAGACCTTCAAGATCATCGAGTGCCACCTCAACCTAACCCTACTACCCTAACTCTAACAACCCACTGCTAAACCATGTCCAAGAGCACCACATTCAAATGATTTTTAAACATATTCAGGGATGGTGACTCAACCACTTCCCTGGGCAGCCTGTTCCAGTGCTTAACAACCCTAAATTGTTCATTGTTTAGTATCTGAAATAAGTACATATTTGGAAAGAACAAATGAGACTATCCTGTAGGTTATGATGCCCTTCTCAGAACTGGGAAGGGCAAAGGGAAAGTGAATTTCCCTCTTAGAATAAGGTACCCTGAGTAAATCTGCCATAAATGACATGGACATGACCACTTTTGCTGCCAGTCACACTGGTTTTCTTTTTTCCCCAAGGAAAGTCCAGCTTAGCCTTTTCAATTACTTAATATGGACTACCCTCAGGAGCTTTTGGCTGGAATCTAGGGGACATTTGCACTTGTATACTTCAGAAACCAGGCCATATAAGCTAGGTATGTGGCACCTATCTCTTAATAAATCATTTATCCCTTAGGCTTTATGCTAATTGGTTTATTTATAGATCTACTTTCTTACTAATTTTAAAGGTAATTTCTACTTCTTTAACTGGAAACACATTTAGAAATTATTTTGGTCATTCAACTATTGTGTTTTCAACAATTTATCTGCAGTGGCTGTTGCAGTCTTCAATATTTGTTTTTCCTTCTTTCTCTTTGCTAAGTATAAAATGGTTTTATTTCATTTTTTCCATCTTTGTTTTCTTCAAGACCCTTCTCTGAATGAACATTCTCGCTCTGTTATATGCTGCCATTATTTCTAGTCTGTAAAAAAATATCTTTTTATCCCTACATCTTAGCACAACATTGGAAGATCATTAAATCACCTACTTTAAATGATAAGTTCATTGTAATTTCTTACTGATAAAAGTCTCTAATCATAAAGAGACAAATCCTCTTGGACATAAAGCTGTCATTCACTAACCAAGTTCCTCTCAATCTTCTTAAAAATGAGACAAACCAAAACTTCCTTGGGCTGAGATCACAGGCAAATGCCACCTCCCTGAGAAAATGGTAGAGCAGATATGTTTGTAATCATTCAATCACAGTAAAATTTCAGTACTCTGGGTGAAACTACAGAGATATGAAAAATAAAAAAGTCACATCTTAAAGTTGTTGTTCTTTGCTACAAATTATGTCCTTGCAAAAAAAGTGCCCTACAAAAGGCCCCCACAAAAACTGTTCACACCAGATGAAGAGTAAGAAAACTTCTATTCTTTTAATCATGGAAGCTGTATTTGCTTTTCTTCTGTGTCAGTCAGAGGAGTTTAAAGGTCTTGGAAAACAGCCTGTGGGAATAGCAGCACAAACTATCTCCAATCAAAAAGAAACCCTGTAAGAAACTGTTCTTTTTTTAATGATGCTATTTGTATAAATAAGAAAGTTCTAAAGTTGGAGTTAAAGAATTGATTCTGAATCTTTAGTGTAATAATTTTATCTAGAAAACAGACATCTTGCCTTTAGTATCACAGCAAGAGTTTTTTTGTACTACCTCCAAAAATATGCACTGAACTGAGTTTAATTACTTTATTAAATAAATAAAAATTGTTCTGTAAAGACATAGTGAGAATCAAAGCCCGAATGAATTTGAAGTGCTGATAAAAAATAGATTATGCTGACCATACCCAACCAATTTTCTAAAATTAGCATTAAAGATCTAATTATATGCATGCAAAGTTTCACATTATTTAAAGTAAATATATCTCTAATCAGCATAATTCAGTTTCATTTAGCACTCACTATGCATCTATATGAAGAAAAACTACTTTTTTTATCCAGTGAGCACATCTTGACACAGTAATAAAATTAATCTTAATTTCCAAGGACTGAAATTCATCACTTTTACCAAGACTTGGTAAATTCTGGAGAATGGACTGATAACTATACTATGGCTGTAATACACATAAATCAAATTATATTGGAGGCAAGGGTTAAGTCCCCTTAAATAGTGTATAACAAAGATGTTAATTGTGGAATATTTTGGTTAGAAATTTGAGGATGGGATTACTTTTGAGTTTGGGAAAAAATACATGTCCTTATTTATAAAATAGTTTAGAAAGTGATTATATTCAATGGGTGTGAACAATAGATGATCAGGATTTATTGGAGGACAGGTGTTACAAGGGCCTTTCCACTCTCTTGAAAACAGGTATATACACTAGGGTTGGTTCTGTGATCCCTGTAAAGAAGCAGATCTATTACTGAGACCTTCCAAGACTATTTTGGGAGCCTGGCATGGTGTTAGTGAAGGACTCTGAGGTTAACACATCTCCCTTCATTTCTGTGGTGAGTTTCTCATGACAGCTCTCCAGCTGAGGACTGTCTGCAGAGAAGCCCTGAGGGCACCCAGGGGAGCTGTGCTGGCTGCTGTGGGCTGATGTGACCCAGCATTACCAGCTTCAAAACAGCAGGGAGTAGCAAAGCTTCAGGACAATAAGGATTGTTTCTTTCTCTGGACGCTCTAACACATCTGTGACGCTCTGACCTTACACAAGGCAACTGGATCACACAAAGCAATGAGAATGATGCTGTGAAGGTATTTTCTAGAGGCCTGGCACTTCTTCTATGTGTTTACAAGGCTCCCTAAACAGAAGACTACTAAAATGAAATAACAGAAAATGTACAAATCAAAATATGCTTCATTTGATACTGTTTGCCCATGTCTGGCAAGTATGTTAACTCTAAACCACAACTAGCATTCAAGACGATAAAATCTTTCAAAATACATATTGACACTGAATATTCTCAGTTTCTCATAAGTCTGATACCCAGCATCAGTCTTCTTAATCTCTTCCAGCAGCATCTTATAAGAATTGGCTCACAGAAGGATGGTAACTCAATAACTCTTCAAGGAGTTTCTCAGTTTTGTACCAGAAGTAAAAGGGTGAAATCTATCTAAAAGTTTCTATTTATCTGCATAGTCAGTCAATCACCCTTCAATAGATATAATAGGAAAAGAGTATCTTCAATAGATATAATAGGAAAAGAGTATCTTCAATAGATATGATAGGAAAAGAGTATAGTAATCCTCAAGTCATGCAGAGGATACACTCTTGGGCTACAAACTAGTTATGTACCACATTAAATGAACTGAGGTTTCTTATTTTCAAAATCCATTTGCCAGGAGAAAAAAAAAACCAAGCAAACAAAAAAAGAGAGCCTGTGAACCAGACTCCCTTTTAATAAGACTGTAACAAAAAACCAAAACCACATAAAAAATCAAACCCAGTGTGACCTAAAATTCAATAATCTGAATAAAATGCAACAAACCAAAGTTTTACTGAAAGTATTAGAAAGAAACAAATTCCTGTATTTCATATTGCCATGGAATCACTCATTTTATAAGTCTTTCATAGAATCATAGAGTCATTAAAGTTGGAAAAGACCACTAAAATCATTGAGACCAGTCATCTAGCCAACAATATTATGACCACTAAACATGTCCTGAAGTGCCATGTCTACATGTTTTTTAGAACAACTTCAGGGATGGAGACACCACCACCTCCCTGGGCAGCCTCACCACTCTTTCAGTATAGAAATTTTTTTAATATCTAATCTAAATCTCCTCTGGCTCAGCTTAAGCCCTTTTCCTCTTGTCCTATTACTAGTTACATGAAATACCATGGTCTAGATTGTAGTATGGAAATAAAATTCAAAATTAAAATTATTATTGCTTGTGGGTATTATTACCAGGAAAAAATATGAAAATGTCATTAATTTCTAAAAATACAAAGTAGATAATATATTTAATCTGTTATAGCACAGTGTTGATAATAAAGTAAGGATATACAGATGCTTAGGGAATGACAAGTTCCAAAAACAGTAAAAAAACCCCATAAAGCTAAAACTCAGATACAATCCGTTGTGATTAATGATAAAAGAAATTACTTAGTAAACACGAAGCGTAAGTGACAGAAATGATACTATCTTTTTTTCCTTAGGCAAAACTCAAACAAGTGGGAAATCATCAGATACACGAGATATTAAACAATATCTTCTCTGTCCATATGGAGGGCTCAGAATGAATGTTGGCAGTACGCTGCCAAGGACTTGAGTATTTTCCAAGTGAAACTGATAGTCAGAGGAACAATTTTCAGTAAGTGGCATGTGTTCATGTGCAGACCTTCAGCTCTTTATAATACTGATTTAGTTCTCAAAAGAGCAGAAAACTGTATACCTCCAGTATTTTGCTCCTTTCCACTATTTTTGTTACAGTTGAGCGTCCAGTGATTCAGATCCCTTTCTCCCTTTATTTTCTTAAGTTATAATTTAAACCTGCATCCACTCATGCTTATCAAAACTTGCCGCAACTTCTGCAAAAGCAAAATAGAAAATACAGATGAAAATACTTGACCATCTGGGAACATACAGTAGAATAAATACAATGAATGAAGCAGTAATTACAAAGAGCAAGACCTAATAAGCCAGTAAAATATGCAGAAAATCAAAGGCCTAGTGTCGACTACTATGTTTGTCAGAAAAAGCAGCTGCTCTGGGAAAGCTGCAGCTTATGGCAGCACATCATAATGAGTCAGCATCACCAATTCCCCACACCCTATCCCATAAAGGAAAGATACAGAGACTAACCAAAGATTCAAGTGTAAAGCTTAACTTTAGGTGTGAAACAAGATGAGCAGTCAAGGGGAGTACAATTTTGCAAAAGATTATAATTATAGCATTAGAGGTTTCCATGCTGATTACTCACCCTGATTTATATTCCTCCTGGTGAATAGTCACTCTGCTGCCAGTAGTACTACCTGCCTAAGTATATGATGATCAAAGTAGGGGAGGTAAATTGGAATTAAGATTCACCAAGGTTATGATAGTTCAATTTATATCTCAAAAAGATAATTTCTTAACAGTTCTCCCATGAAAACTATTGTTAGAAGTGGAGTGGTATTATTCGTTCTATTCCTACTGGCCTTGCATTTTTATCACAAGAAGTAGAACTTAAACCAAAAAGATGCCTTTATTTCCGCACAATGTCATAGTTCTCCAAAGGGGTGAGAAGAAAACTTTATGTGGAGATTTGTCAAACTGCATAAAGAGTATGTGTAAAGTAGAAAAGTCTCTTATCCAGTTCTTGAAGCAGACATTTATCCAGTTTTGGTGGTTCCACTCAAAATCACTGTCACTCTCCAGGCTTCAGCTTAACTGCCCCAGTGGTACTGACTATGTTGTAGAATTGCCAAAAAAGTTAAAAAATGGTAGCTCAAGCCATATGAGACTGTAAGATGTGTTCAAAAACCATGTAATTAAAAAAGAAAGATACATGGTTGCTTTTACAGTAGGCTTTACTTTTTTGTGGGTTTTTTTTTTTTATTTTTTTGGTTGGTTGGCTTTTTGGTGTTTGGTTTTTTTGTGTTTTGTTTTGGTTCTTTTTGTTATGTGATGCATTTTGAAGCTATCATCTACATTCACCTAGAAACCTAGGACTTGGAAACTCATCATTCTATATCATCCTCTGGTTACACATACGATTAACTTGATTAACTTCCACCTACCCCCATCACCCTGTTTGTTAAAGTTCTAACTTCTGTGATCCACGAGTTCAATTGCTCACATTGGTATATGCTCATATAACATGCTCATAAGTTGTTTCAGGCTAAAACATCTAGTCTAACCTAAATACTTTAAATAGTATCTGTTTGCTAAAGGAACTGAGAAGACAGTAATATTTAGTAGGCTTAGAAGCTGAAAGAATTTTGCATCAAAAATGCACTGTGTATGTCCTTAGCTTTCTCTTTTTCTCTGTCTAATGGCATTTGATATTTCCAAGCAATGCTCTAATTTTCAAACTTGGAGGATTAAGAGAAAAAAATCATAACACATGTCATAAAATAATGAAATTAGGTATCATCCTTTCATTTGCCCATAAGCAGTAGGGAAATTATGCAGTGGATTTATAAGAGTGAAGTGAATGTAAAGATAGCCAACTTTCTACTCCAAGAAGACAGAGCTGGATCTCAAACCTGCTGTCTCCATGCTCTTCTCCTGCAGCAAAGGCAAGTTACATAAACAGAAAAAATTCAAATGCTCATGCTGTCCTGTCATGGGAAGGGGCACTCATGATTCAGTCTCAGCAGATCCACTCCCAACTCATCTTTGCTGAGAATAACAGTGTTAAAATTAGTTGAGCCCCATGTTTAATTGATTTAGTATTTCCTTATACATAGGTCTTGATTTCCCAAAATAGAAGGACTTTTAGGTGAAACAAAGTAAAGCAGTCCTGGTGAAAAATAATAGTACACCAAAATAAGGAGCAGTCTCTATCCCAATGTAAAAGACATTTCCTTTGGCAAAGACAAATCCGATTCTACTCAGTTAAAATACTTCCTCTTACAAAACAGTATGTAGCACTAATATTACAGGGACTAATTTAAATTACACCCATTAAACTGGCAAAATGATAAATGCACAGAAAGTCAGACTTGCTTTGCAGGCTTTCAGAGAAGACTGTAGTTTCATCCTCCATAGCCTTGCAGTTCTAAAAAGAAGTATAGAATCATAGAATCATTAAGGTTGGCAATGACCTACAAGATAATCAAGTCCAACCATCTGCTAAATATCAGGAACACTAAACCATGTCCTGAAGTGCCACATCTAGACATTTTTTAAACATCTTCAGGGATGGTGACTCCACCATCCCCCTGAGCAGCCTGTTTCAATGCCTAACCACTCTCTCAGTAAAAAAATGTTTCCTAATAAGCAACCTAAATCTCCCCTGGCACAATTTAAGCCCATTTCCTCTTGTCCTATCATTAGTCACCTGGAAGATGAGACCAACACCCAGCTCACTACAACCTCCTTTCAGTTAGTTGTAGAGAGCGATAAGGTCTCCTCTCAGCTTCCTCTTCTCCAGACTCAGGCTCTCCTCATAAGACATGTTCTCCAGACCACTCACCAGCTTTGTTGCCCTTCTCTGGACTTGCTCCAGCAACTCAATGTCTTTTTTATACTGTGGCTCCCAAAACTGAACACAGTACTCAAGCTGCGGCCTCACCAGTGCCGAGTACAGGGGCACTATCACTTCCTTTCTCCTGATAGACACACAGTTTTTGATACAGACCAGGATGCCACTGGCCTTCTTGGCCACCTGAGCACACTGCTGGCTCATATTCAGACAATTGTCCACCATCACCTTTTCTTTTCTGCCAAGCAGCTTTTCAGCCACTCTTCCCCAAGCCTGTAGCGTTGCTTGGAGTTGTTGTGACCCAAGTGCAGGACCTGGCACTTGGCCTTGTTATACCTCATCCCACTGACTTCATCCTATTGACCCAGCCTGTCCAGATCCCTCTGAAAAGCCTTCCTACCCTTGAGCAGATTGACACTCCCGCTCAACTTGGTGTCATCTGCAAACTTGCTGAGGGTACACTTGATTCCATCATCCAGATCATCAATAAAGATATTAAACAAAACCAGCCCCAGAACCACTAGTGCCTGGTTGCCAACTGGATTTTTCTCCATTTGCCACAACTCTCTGGGCTCAGCCATCCAGCCAGTTTTTAACCCAGCAAAGAGTACACCCATCCAAGCCATGATCTGCCAACTTCTCCAGCAGAATGCTGTGGGAGACAGTGTCAAAGGCCTTACTGAAGTCCAGGTAGACAACATCCACAGCCTTCCCCTCATTCACTAGGCAGGTCACCTGGTCCTAGAAGGACATCAGGTTCATTAAGCAGGATCTTCCTTTCTTGAACCCATGATGGCTGGGCCTGATCCTTTGGTCTTGATATGTCATGAATAGCTTCAGAAAACTTTCTTTGGAATATTGTTGTGAGCATTTATTTGTGAAATTTAGGTTGTGTATCCTTTCATTGTAGCAGTAATTAATGCTATGCAGTCATCTATTAGCATTCATCTTATATTAATTCACAGAAATTAATGAAAGGACTTTCCTGTAATTAAATTAAGTTGCATTACTATTACTCCTCCAGAATGAGTATCAAGATATTCTCACTTTTTCTCTGATCAACATATGCCTTAATATAGATGTACATACATATAGAAATGGCAGGACAATAGAACGATTGATCTGCTTCTCAGGAGAGCACCTATTCTGTAACAGAAAATGGATTGTACAAGATGGCTCTAAGCTTGCTGAATTTTCATGATGATTTGCTCAAAACCAAGTAAGAAACTGGAAGAAAGTAGTAAACCGGAAGAAACTTGCTAAATATATAGACTATTCTACTGGTTTATTTGCTATAAACAAAATTAATATAAATTCAGGTACTGTGTCAGTGAATTAAGACGGTTTCAGCAGCGTTACTTAACTGAGTGTGCAGTGTTGCATGAACACAGCTGTGCTGCTCCTGTCCGAACAATGGCTTCTGTGCTGCCAGCTCAAATATCTTTGTACCATACTCCTCAGCTTTCCCAACAGCAGGAATAGCACAGCAAGATCCTTTGGCTCCTATCCTAGTCTCTATACATAGCCCAAGTCAACAGGTGATTACACTGGAAACTGAAAGTCTTATATAAATATAGTTTATAGTCTTAAATAATACTGTCGTATATTTTTTTTAAGTTATTTATTTATGTATATATAAAGTTTATTATTTATATTCTCCCTGGTACTCACTGAAGCTCCTTTGTAGCCCTACATAGATACTCTACTATATAGGGGGAGGGAATCTAAGAGAGAGGTCCAGAAAGCACAATGAATTGGCTTTTGGAGATGTCTTTCTCTCTCCTAACTACAGAGAAAGCCTTGAAGATTAGCTTAGGTTTTGGTGGCTAAAGTTAGGTGAGAGGAAAACCACCCATGTGCATGTTTTGAACATCTCCAGGCTCACAACCTTGGATTCATTATAGTGTAGTGTGTATGTGTATATATATATATATATAGTGTACACTATACATATACATATATATATAGTAGGATCATGACAGTGTGTGATTGCCAAATCTGTAGCTAAAAATGTTAGGTGGTGATTGCCAAACCTGTACTTAAAAATGTTAGGTGGCTTCATATGAAAGGTTAGGCTGTCTTTTAAATTAGTTAAATACTTCATAATCAGAGACACACCTGTAGATTCACTCACTGCCTTTAAAGAAAACCACACATATTTAAAGTTGGCTTTCCCAGGCGTATTAATGTACAAACGATCAGCAGCTGAGGACTTGACTCCAACAGGAAACAATGACCACTCTGGCACATCTATGCTTCAGAAAGAAAAGCTAGCCTTTCCAGAACTCAGAAAGAGACATAAACCCAGGAATAATTTGGAAGATTAACATATTGTGGAATACATATTTTCTAGTCACTGGACTGTAAGTCTAGGAAGAATCCAAGTCAAAATTGGTTTATCAAAGAATTGCAAGCTACTTGTCCAAAAGGAATTATACATGCACCTATGAAACTACACATTATAATTAGAATACTAAACTTTTCCAGCTTGTTACAATTTACATAAAATTTTTGCAGGAAAACTCTTTTCTTCGGGTTGGAGGAGGTCATATAATGTTAATATGGAAAGGCAGCTTACCACCTGCCTACCACCAACAGATTTGCAGCCATTGACAAAATGATTATCTGGAAAACTCTAACGTTCTTGTCCACTTACTTCTTCTACAGAAAGGTTTCAGTCTAAACAGGGAGTAATACACTTCAAAGGTTGGTTCTCTTCCATTATCTGTACCAGAGAAGACTTAAACATTAGGGCTTTCATTGAAATCATATCTACGATTTGATAATGGCTTAAATGAGCATTAGTAAGTATGAACACCTAATTCAACTTGAATAAATCAGATTTTTAAGAACTTCAGTAAAGCTTTTCTGGTGCTACATAAACCTATGTAAGAGTTTGCTTTGTAAAATAAGATGTGAAAGATGGATTAGATTAAGTTGAATTATCATGTTAGTATATAGTTTCATTCAAAGATACAGGAGCAAACATGATAAAAGTCTCTGACACAAAGACTTAAAAATGGTAAATAGGAAGCATGACAAAGGACTGGTAAAGTAAAGATATTTTTGAGTAAACAGTCTGTCAAATGTGAGCATCTATAGGAAAGTGATAGACATTTGCTTTCATTCAAAGTGTAATTTCCTGAACTAACACATTCTTCTACTTCCTTGGACATTAACTTATACCTTTACCACAGACTTGAATACCTTCTAACAGCTAACGGAGACAAAGTGGTGAAGCAATGTGGGAAAGCTGTATTATTACTCTATATCTATTGAGTGATAGGACAGAGATCTTCAGTTTCCCAGACTGGATACTAGGCACTTTCCATAAAACATTAATTTTGCTGAAGGTTTCCATTATTAGTACCTCTCTGTATTTCTAAAGGCTCCTAAGCATTGCTTTTTAATGCTCTGAAATGAAGTATAAAGTCTATTAAGGGATTTAGTTGCCACTTTGTACGATGCTAAGTTGAGCACTCAGACACCAACACTTTCCAGACCTCATGAAACTGCAGCCCAGTATGTCCAAGCTCCTGGTGCTCACACACCAGGTCCCCTAAGCCCTGACCCTACCAAGGTTTTTGGAGTTTGAACTTGCTCACAAGAGGCAGCAGTCTGCCGCTGCAGAGAGAGCCAATACATTTTCTGAGAACATGCTTGCAGATGTCACATGTATGGGAAAAATTAAAAAAAGTGAAAAGAAAAAAGAAAAAAAAAAGAAAGAAAAATAGGAAAACAAAAACAAAAACAAAACCAAACAAAAATAAATTAAAAAAAAAGACGGGAAGTAAGACTTTCTGAAAAGGCAGTAAATGAAATTCTCTCCTGGGAGACAGACAACCCCAATTCATCTGATCTATAGAGAGTATTAGATTTGAGACAATGTGCCTCCCAGGAGGTTCCCATTAACCAGAAAGCACTTGTGATTTGGCAAGACAACTTTTTCATTTTCCCCTCTAGGAACTGTTGAGCTTGCTATTAAATATTTGTTCAGCCAAACAGCAAGCAATTGACTCCACAGACCAATGTTAGTCCACTCTTCTGTGAAGAAAGGGAGTCAGGTTTAAGTTCCTCCTCCATTAGCTATTTAATCAATTATCCAAATTGGCAAAGTTTCAAGAGGAGAAAGTCACTAACTTCATCCCAAAATAACCACTCAGTCAGCAGTTAGGGCACGTTTCTCACCTGAAAGTGTCTGTGAGTGAAATTTTATCTCAAACTCAGAAGTACAGGTATGTTTTTAAAAGGTCATCCACCTAAATGGTAAGTGCTCTAATTACTGGATATTTGGGCATCATTTAACAGCATGTTCTAATTATTTTGGAGAACAGGCAGGCCTAGCTTATATGCTTACTTTCAGGGGATGGTAGGCACTTCCCAAGTGCTGAAAAGAGATGCCTTTAAGGTGTAAGTTTTACATGTATTACTGTTCCACCATATTTCCTTGAAGTTATATCCCTCCTTCTGCTTGCTGACTTCTCTGAATCCCACCCTTATTTTTCTGTCTCCTATGTTTTGCATGGGAAGCCTAACTCATGGCAAAGAACAAATCTTTATAAATAGTACCTGTCAGTTAGACATTGCAATGCTTGACAGTTGCATCCAAAAAGAAGTTTGGGTACCAAAAGGCAGAGCAATTCATTACATCACTTTTGGTGTCTTGTCTCCACATTAGATGAAGCATCCATATTTAAGTGTTTATGAGCTGGACATCATCTCCCAGGAAGGTAAGCGGCACAGACTGGGTAGTGAGAGACCTGCACATAGAGCAGAGAGCTATGTAAAGTCATGACATTGAACAAACAGTTCGATAGAGAGGGGAATGCTAATCATAAAGTCTGTTTTAAGTTTCACCCAGTCAGTAGGTAAGCACCCTGACTAGGATTTGAAGGATGCCTATCTATCTGTCCAGGCTTCAGATTTTGTCAGCAGAGTAGATATAACTTTTTTTTTTTTTTTCTTTTTAGAAACTGGAAGGGACACAAAAATAAATGGAATAAAGTTTTTAAAATAAAATAAAATAAAATAAAATAAATGTGCTGGTGCTCCCCTAATAACACTGTTTAGATTTGTTGTCCAAAATGCTGGCAGTGTGGGTTCAGTTTTGCTGATTCCCTGCTCTGGCTGTGGCACTGCAACCTGCTACACCCAGAGACTATTTTGAGATAAAACACTGGCCACAGCTGTAGAAACCTTGTCACTATATGGTCAGAATGGGGGAATTAAATATTTCTTTGCCCACACGGAGGAGGTGAATAACTCTTTAGCCTAGTGCCTAACAGAGCTGTCCAAGGAATGGGTATGTGATACTTAGTTCATGAACTGTCACGATGAAAGATTTACACAGTCCTTGAACTTATTCAGTCTTCAGACAACTTAAGGTTCTTCGAGGGACACACACAAATAAAAAATTTAAGACAAAACACTGAGTTAGGGATGGACAACTCCAGGGCAAGGTGGTTGTGGAGCTTGCTATTCAGAATCTAGGAGACTGCCATTTGACTGGGAGAAGTAACGTGGGTTTGCAGTGAATCCCAGTTACCATACATTGGTTTGGTTTGCAAAGCATTGTTGGTGTGCATGGATTAGATTTGTTTTGAAGCAAAGTAAACTGGAAGCTCTGCTTACAGTCTATATCAAATGTACTATAACCTGCTGTGGGGACAAGACTATCTGAACTAATTAGCCCTTTGAACAGCCTCAAACTACATGCAGGGTAATAACATTTGGTCCAAGATGCTGAACTAAATCCAGCCCATGGTAAAACGCGTTGATCACATATCTTAAATATAAGGACCACAGCTGATTTGATCTACCCGTCTGCTCATATTGTGCTGAATTACTTGCTAATACAGACAAATACATCCAAGTCACATTTCTGCTGCCTAAAAAAAAACCTTAATGTATCTAGCTGTAAGTCTCTGTGTGGATTTTGCCCTCAATCATCACAGTTGTTACTGAAAATTTCAAATTCTCTCTTTTTTTCCTAGGGCAAATAAAATAACTGTTCAATATTTAAGTAAGAAGTGACAATTTGGGAAAAAATGCAAAAGAAAAGATGGAAATTAATAACTGAAATAAAACGAATCTGAAGATTAAAAGAAACAAAGTCAGGAAAGTGTCACACAAGTTATGGAAAGATCAGGAATGACTAAGAGAGAACAGACTAGAAAGGAAAATAGGTGGTAATAAAGCAGGAGGAAATATATGTTGAAGCAATACTTTGCAGAAAGCTTAAAAAGTATACTTATCAGTAGATAGTGTAGTTTACTATCTATACTGGTCAGTGACTATTCTCTCAAGCCTATACCAGCCTATTCTCATTGCTGCTGAAATAGCCTGTGATTATCACATATTACCTTCTCTTCATGGCATCAAAAGCGTTCTCCATATTTTGGGGAAAAATCTGTGCTAAAGCAATTTTGTACTGTATGAGGAAGCATGGCTGGAGGTGGGAACTGGGAACCTAGTGCCTTACCTTCCATATCTAGCTGTGCATCTCTGACCTTCAGAGAGGCATAATTCTAGAGTCATTTTTTCTACTTACCTGAAAACTACAGATAATCCATAACCATTACACAGCATTAAGCACTTACAAAAATGGGGCACAAACAGCAAAATGACTTTTTCTATAACAAGCCAGTGAAAGGAACAAATATTATCCGCATAGTAATGTGAGCAGAAAGAATTACAAATTAGGCCAATCCAACAAAGTTCAAGAAAAGCAATAAATTGATAAATCCACCACAGGAAATTGCTCTGTGAAGGGAGGAGGTGGAAGCTGACTTTCAGGGATGAGGATTTTAACCAAGTAAAGTGCCTGAGGAGCTCAGCTAATGTTGTGGACCAGGAGGAATAGGAGTATATATTCATGTATCTGCATCTCTCTCTATATATGCATATTGCTATATAAGTGTATATATATCCTTAAAAATTATATAGTTAAAATACAATGATTCTGCTCAGCAGACTATTCTGTACCTTAATACAGACAGCTGCAGGTTTACCCCGTAGCATCCAATGGGATATCATACTCTTTCCTGGAGATCTAGAACTGCATGACATTTTTTCAGAGTATAAAAGATAATTTGACGTTTTTACATCAAGACATCTCTTGGAACTGTGTAAATTTCAAGAAAAATTTGTTTTGAAAAAGTGAGAAAGGTATATTTTTGAAGTTTCTATACTGAAATAGGTTTCCACTGCAGTGTTTTTTATCATACAAAATAAAAAAAATATTTTGGGTTTATCATAATCAGTGTTCTAAATTTATCTACAACTAGCTTGTCCTACAGGCAGAATTACTAATTGAAGAGAAAAAAACAAAACAAAACTTCTTAATCTGTAGAAAGGTTCAACTTATGGTTTTGTTCTTTTTAGAGTAGAAAACTTCTGAAACTGTAAAATTTCTCATTAAAAAAATGATGTTTTCATATGGTTGACTGCTTCATTGTTAACTATGCAACAGACTCATAACATTTTTTTCCCTGTGTATTTTAGGTATTAAGGAAAACAGGATTTGTTCCTCAGTGATGTTGCATAATATGGTCACAAAATCATTTGTGGCCAATCCCAGGCACAATTACAGACTGGGCACAGAGTGGGTTGAGAGTAGCCCTGAAGAGAACTTGGGGTGTTGATTGACAAGAAGCTCAACATGAGTTGGCAGTGCGCTCATGTGGCTCACAAGGCCAACCATATCCTAGGATGCGTCAAGAGGAGTGTGGCCAGCAGGTAAGAGAGGTGATTCTCCCTCTTTACTCTGTTCTTGTGAGAGCCCACCTTGAATACTGCATCCAGTTTTGGTGTCCCCACCATAAGAGGGACATAGATCTGTTGAAACGAGTCCAGAGGAGGGCCACAAAGATGCTCCAGGGGCTAGAGCACCTCTGCTTCAAGGATAGGATGAGGGAGCTGGGATTGTTCAGCCTGGTGAAGAGAAGAATCCGGGAGGACCTTTTAACTGCCTTCTAATATCTGAAGGGATTCTACAGGAAGGTTGTAGAGGCACTCTTCACAAGAGTGTCCAATGATAGGACAAGGGTAAATGGTTTTAAAATGAGGGAAAATAGGTTTAGATTGGATTTTAGGAAAAAGTCCTTCAGTACAAGGGTGGTGAGTCTCTGGAATAGACTGTTCAGAGGGGTTGTGGATGCCCCCTCCCTGGAGGTGTTCAAGGCCAGGTTGAATGAGGTCTTGATAGTTGAGAGGTGTTCCTGCCCATGGCAGGGAGGTTAGATTAGATTACCTCTAAGGTCCCTTCCAGCCTAAGCCATTCTATGATTCTGTGATTCTAAGACTGGCATTTGTCTCCACATTTTGTAATCACATCTTATAAATGTAAAAAAAAAAGGTTACTGCTGGTAACTTTGGTTACCCACTGCTCAGTTCACTCATTCTAGTCAAGTACTTCTTTCCTTTTACTGAACTGACTCATTCATACTGGAATTTATACGTGTACATATGCACCCCAACCATTTTCTTATTTATTTCATTGATTGCATGAAAATAATTTACTCACAAGTGCATGCTGGATATTATCAACTGTAAAAATTCCCAGACCCAAGTTTCATGGAAGTGCTGCCGTGTTCCACTCCAACGTGCAATCAGTTTGGAATTCCTTCTCATTGACTATTGGTACAACTTGTCATTCAAGGCTTAAACTTCTCTTGTCTGGAAAGATCTAAAAAACAGATGTAATTACTGTTGTCAATGCTGTGGGGGTTTTTTGTTGTTGTTGTTATGAGTACTTCAACAATATGTCTGTTCTCATCTGCTTGCACTTGCCTGCCCTAGGATACCTGTGGAAAGAAGGCTCTTCATCTCAGTTGGGCCTTAAGGAAACACACTTTAACTGGCTATGTTGATTCTAACTGCCAAAATATTCTGAATGTTATTTTGAGGTCTTCTCATTGCTTCCTCCTTAAATATTCTTTAGTTAGAATCTCAAATACTATCAGCTTGCTGCAAGTGGCATGAGGGCCAATGCTGAAGGTCAGCAGATAAGGCAGACGTGTACAGAGCATCCAGGCATAGCAAGGTCAAGTAAAGTGGAATTTCATCTGTAACCCCCAAGAGGCTTCGCTTGGGAGGCAGCTAGCTTGTCATTCCTGTGCTCCCCATGTATGCTGTGCAGCAAGGGTGACTGGTAAGCAGCTGTAGGGGAGGTGTGAAGACCGTCCCGGATGTGAAGTTCAATTTCTTCCCTGAGCTCCTCCCTTGCAGCTCTACTATCAGTGCTAATACTTAATGTAGGACATCAGCTGTTTCTTAGTGTAGGTGGTTGAGGCAGATGTTGTTTGGGGCAAGCATTCTCACTTAAAATTCTCCTAACTATTGCAAGTTCTAGAATTAGCAATTTTGTTATGCCCCACAATGCTGTTTGTTGGATATTATTGCATTCTGTCTCCATTCAGCTAATAAGTCTGGTAGTTGCAAGGAACTAATTAGCATTTGTGTCAGAGCAAGCTTCCTTTGTTATACTTAAACATTGGCCTTTAAACTATGGGTATTTAGAACTGCTGACTAATAGTCTTAAGCAGTTAGTTTGTGAAAATCTTTTATTACCAGCTTAAATAAATCGTAAAATTGGTATAGCCTAGGTTGATAGCCTTGGCTGTTTAGATGATAAATTTTATTCCAAACATAACAATACTGGCAATAATAATTGCTTGTTTGCTTTCTAAGTGTAGTTGGATGTCCTCCCATTCCATTTAAATGCAATATTCAGCAGTAGTGACTATAAAATATTTCCCATTTCAAATCCTTAATTTCAGAAGTTTATGATTTTCCATTTTTCAAATTAAATTAAAGATTTCCTACTATTGACCCATACTAATGCCACTTCTAATTTCAAAGCATGAATTCACAGAATAGAATCATAGAATTATTAAGGTGGGAAAAACCTCTAAGATCATCAAGTCCAACCATCAACCCAATGTTATCATGGCCACTAAACCGTGACCTGAAGTGCTATGTCTACATGGTTTTTTAACACCTCCAGGGATGGTGACTCCACCACTTCCCTGGGCAGCCTGTTCCAATGCCTCACCACTCTTTCAGTACAGGTATTTTTCCTAATATTCAAGATAAACCTCACCTGGTGCAACTTCAGCCCATTTCCTCTCATTCTATTGCTAATTACTTGGGATACCGACAGCCAGAATGAGAAAATGGTAGCTGTAGGAAGGGACCCCTGGAGATCATCGAGTCCAACCACCCTGCCAAAGCAAATCAACTATGCTAAAAGAAGGGAGAAATACACAAAGGGTTTTCAAATCCACTTTTCATACTGGCATTCAACATATGCATTGGGTCTAACCACACAAAGGAATTTTAGGACCTAGTCTTATGTGATTGTCATAGTTTTCTGTCGGTATTTCAAATGTGATTCAGCTACTGAATTCACTTTTGCTGGGAAAACAAAATAAAACAAACAAACAAAGGAACAAGCAAACAAACAAAAAAAACCCAAACACAAAATAAACCCAACCCTGACATTTTCCATATTAAAAAAAAATAAATAAAGAAAAAGTTTGCAGCTCTGAAAGCTGTTGCAGGTTTCTGTGAGTTAAAATTAAAATAAAGTGCACCTCACTACAACCTCCTTTCAGGTAGTTGTAGAGAGCAATAACGTCTCCTCTCAGCCTCCTCTTCTCCAGGCCAAACAATCCCAGTTCCGTCAGCCGCTCCTCATAAAACATCTTCTACAGACCCCTCACCAGCTTTGTTGCCTTCCTGTTATTTCTGTTGAAAAATATTTTTGATGGACGATTCCAAATCAAGTTCTATTATCAGTTCTACCGTCTCCCTCTAAGCCAAGACTTCCACTGCTTTGATGAAGAATAGCGAGAACTCAATTCTGATAGTCAGAATTACTTGTCACATAAGTAACCTGATGAACACAATCAGCCAATTTATTGGGATAAACACATTCCTAAGGTTCTGCACATACACAAATAATTTCAGGATTGATGCCTTCATTCAGCATAACATTAATTCTGAGGAAGGTCTTTCTTCTTCTGCAGTTTAAGCCACTGAAGAAACTTCACTGAAATCTATTGTCAGAATATGCAGTTCCACTGAAATCATGATGCTCCAAAAAATTGAACTAATTTTGCTGAAGCCTTGGTTTGAATGAAAAGCCTCAAAAAAAGAGATACATTCAAATTGTTTCTGATATGTTGGGATGTGTATTACAATATATTACATTTCAGTCTATGCAAAACAATTCGGGGAAGAAACTTTGGGTTTTGAGGACTTCTAAATTTGTCTCTTTCATTTCAAAAAGATATATTTGTAATTTCAAAAACCTATGAAGTGTCACCCTGATAAGTAGAGAAAACTGGTTTTGTTGCTTTATGAGCTTGCTTCACCCCGTGGTGTCTGGCATGGTCTACTTGCCACCTGCATCCATCTGTCCTTGGTTAGTAATCCACTCTGGGTACTCCCGTTGGTACCTGACTTCCTAAAATATGGTGACTCATCTGAAGAAAGTCTTTGAACATACAGGGAGTTAATTATTTACTTAATTATTTACAAACTATTTAAAAATATTTTGACCTCCTACCCAGTGCCTCCATCTGGGTTGAAAAAAAAGGGTGAAAACAGCTTCAGGAGGAACTGTGGGGAAATGGAAAGTCAAAAATGTAAACAAGATTCTTAGTGAGCATCACTCCCTTAACCAGTAAAGCATACTAATCAACAGTTAAATATAAGCATTATAAAAAATTTGATACCATTTATTTTTGCTAATCACAAAGAAGTTGGCATCTGTAATTTTTTTCATATTTGTAATTTATGCATTTTAACATGAAAAATGATGACTAATATTTTAATATTAGCTAGATGTTTTGGGATGGAAGTTGGTACACAATTAAAGTCCAGAAAATATTTTCTAGGATCGTTTTATTAGGTAAATAAAATAATAATAAAGGTGCTAGATAAATACAAAATTTACATTCCACATTAATTTTTAGTATCCAATTGGCGCCTTCCATTAGTTTAGTAGCTTTACTTACACAGTAGGTTTAGAATGTTGTATAAAACAATTACAATAGTTTTATGTTGATTTTTTCCCCCAAAAGAGTAGTAGGCTTAATTTATATACAAAATAAACCAGTATACATAAAAATCCATTATAAATAATACATTTTTATTTGTTATTTATTTCCTTTGTTTTCTGATATTTTCTGCTGCTGAGTGGCAAATATTAGAGAGGAAAAAACCAACACCCCAAACATTACTATTGGAATATTTTAATTTATCCAGGTTTGGGAATGCATGGTTAAATCCTTGTCTAGTGTCTGATCAAAAATGTAGCATTATGTGGCAATGATATACAAATAAGTATGAAGCTGTTTGCTCATCGGTTGTATTTCAGATTCTATATTCCAGAACCAAATACCCGACAATGTTGGATTAACAAAATTAAAATTAAATATTTTTTAAAAATGTAAAAACTTTTTTAAAAACAAAATAAAAATATTTATGTGTCATTCTTTCATTTCTCTCTGCTCCAGTTTGTGAAATTCAAACACATATTTCCGGTAAGATATCCTTGAAGGATTAAGTATCTCAAGGGACCGGTAATCACATTTTCAGAGACTTTCACCTCTAGTTCACTGATTCAAATACAGCCAACATGCAGTAGTGACGGAAAATCATTGCGATTTGAAAGCTGGTTTGTGGCCTGTGTGAAATGAACTGGTTATTTCACTCCATTTCTTAAAGGATCTTGAAAACACACTTGGCACTTCCGAAAGTACCAGGTGCTGAGAATACTGAGCTCCTCACAGGATACGTCCAGGTCCCTGCAGAGCCACAACGAGTGCAGGTGTCATTGAGGACAGCAGAGGCTGAGGCTAACAGAATCCCATTCCAGGCAAATTTCCTCAGTACGTTGATGACTTGGAGCAAAGAGGCCCTTAGCCACCTGGAGGAGCTTGCTGGGCAAAGATTTTCTCCATGTCAAGTACCCAGCCAAGATGGGCTGAAATGGCAGCTCAGTGTGGGGTCACTGCATTGCACTGCTGCTTTCTGTGCTTCACTAGGGCTGGGTAAAACCAGTTTCATTTTCCATTTCTGCCAATCTGGTACTTTTGATTAGTGTTAAATATACTTAATTTAAGAGGAAAAAGAGCAGAAAGACACCACAGAAATGACTATGGTTTTTGAGGACGGAAGTGCCTTAGTCTCCTTTGTCACACAGAGGTATATACCTAGTTACCAATAGTCAAAAAATTGTCCTTTGTCAAGATTGTACCTACCGTATTCTAGAAAACTTATCTGACAATATTTTTTCTCATTAGCTACAAATTATCACAGTTCTACATTTGCCAGTGAAGGCTTTAAATTGTCTCCTTTATGATTTAATTTCCTTTACGATAGGGACTTTTCTTCACAAGAGGTATTTCTCTTTTTAAGAATATATACTCATAATTTTTTCTGAATATTTAATATGTTTTATTAGGAGCTTCCTCAGAGGAAAGGAAGAAAAGTCTATCTTCATTAACCTCTAAATATAAAGTGGGGAAATTAAAACATTAGGATGTCATGTCAGTTATATACATTGTCTCCTATGATGTCACAATTGATTTTCTTTTTTTATGACTTTGACAGCATCATATTAAAAATTTGATTGCACAGTGACAGTACAGGCTTTGAATTATTCAGCTTATGAGTGCACTCTTACAGGAAGACTATTTTGTGTTTCTTGCCATTTCTGAAAAAAATGACATTTAGAAAAAATATAAAAGGAAAGAGAAAATGATTGCTAATAACTAATTAATAATGCAAGCTTGGCAAAGGTAACCTCATTTTTAATAGAATATCACACAAATTAAAACCAGATTAAATATAACATGCAGCGTATTTCAAAAGTCACTTGAAACATAATTCTCAGGATGACATTTTGGCCCCAGTGAAATCAGTGGCAAGACTCCAATTCAGTTTCGGTGGAGCCAGAACTGCCTCCTAACTGAAGAAAACCCATATATTTCCAATCTAGTTTTAGTAACTCTTCATCAGAATTCTTGTGATACTTAATTAAATCAGATTTACCCAGCCCTTCTCTTAGAAGCTATTAATGCTTACTGAAGTCAATGGGTCTTTTTCTGTTTGACTCCCCTAAGGGAGTCAAAGCCTTAAAGTTGGAACCTCTTGGGTAATTTTTGCCATAGTTTTTCAGGCTTTATACTGTGCATTTTCCTATGATAACTGGGTTCTGCCAACTTTTGAGAGTTTTTTTTGTTCCATTTTACCTCTGTCTAATGTGAAATAAGTGCAATCTGTTGGTTCATTTGTATCAAATAACTTCAGCTGTAACCTTTTTCAGAGTGACCAAATTTGTCTTTTCTCCATTACAATTTAAGGTTATTTTTAAATCACTAAGGATATTTTTAAATCACTGAAGTTGGAAACATCTGCTCTCCAGCTTGATTAAATTCATCTAGTCCTTTCATATCAAAACCATAAAACAAATAATGCCATTTTAAGAAACATGCTATTCCCACCACCTAAAATGCCATTTTAGTGGTACCAGATATGAAGATATCATTCAAAGCCAAGCCCTTTGTCCAGTAATCATGACTATTATTTAACCAGTTGGTCACAATGAAACTGCCTCTAGCTATACATATCTTACTCTTTCTCACAAGAATTATTCAGCTGAGTTCTCTGGGCAGGTTAGAACTACAGGCTTGAGCACAGCTTGGAGGGGTAAAATGTGGAATATCCCACACAAGACACAAAATAAATCTTCCAGCTACAGCAATGGGGAAAAATACAAATGATCTTTTCACATGCTGGTTCCTCAAAAATGGTTAGCAGAGATGTCTTTGATTCTGCTCACAGCAGTGCCTGGGGAGAATCTCATACTGATTTAGCTGTGATCAAAATCATGACCAGTTATACCAAGAAATGTGCTTCTATCCCCTCAGAAATATCTGAGGTTTATTCAAGAGTTCAGTTTGTCATTAAAAATAAATATTTGCTGTTCTTCCTGTCTCTTCCAACATCTCTGTATTCCAATTCAAAGATGACAAGAGTGCTTGTTTTCATTATAAACAATGAAAATTAGTTATGGATCACTTACACTATGTTATTTTAGTTTACCTATTTAACCTGAATGTAGTCTGTTTCAACACATGAATCATCCTGGGACAGTATTTTTTCATCCTTAAATGAACAGTTACACACTCATGTTGCTTTCCTGCTGATAAGCCAAACTTATTTCAAAATGTACAACTGGAAACAAGATATCACAATTCAATAACATTTCATCCTGCTATATCAGTATCAGTCTGCAAATATTCTGCCGGAAATAAAAATGTGGAAGCTTCCAGGACAAAATCCTTCTGTCCTTATCATTTACTGCTCAACCACTACTCAAGCAAACTCCAGCTGAAGACTAGAAATGGTATCTATACAAGTGCACAGTAATAACTGCAAGATAATACAGCCTTCTACCAATGTCATGTGGTTTTAACATCCATCCTCAGCAAAGGCTTCACAGTCTTAACTCTGTTTCCAGAAAACACTACTAACTAAACTGAAATCAGAGTCAGAGTTCCCAACTATTTGTGGTTCGACAGGCTGACCATTAGAGGTGACAGAGAAACTTATTTCCATAACAACCTTTAAATCTTATTGTTTCAGGTTGCCACTGGCCATGTCAGTTAAGATGAGATGAAACCTTTCTGATGAGTCTCACACAGATTTTCTCCGTATCACAAGAAGAAAACTTACCATCCTGTAAACTGTACAGAAAAGCTAAGTCTATAGAATTACAAGGTTTCCCTTCCTGTAAATGTATGCAGAAAAGCTTGAACTCCTTTGCCCAGTGTAATGCAGAACTAAGCAGTCCTCTGTGAGAAAGAATACTAGGAAAAAGTATGTGTGGAAGACATAAAAAAACCCACAATGCAAACCCAAGCAAAAATGTCAACAAAATTTAACAAAAAGATGGAAATGTGAAAAAAAAATAATAATTAACAAAAGATGTTTTCCCCCAGCCTCCTTCACTTCCTTCAGTCTTAAGTGTTATCACAGCACCAGCTTCTGGAGAAAGGACTGAGGATTTATTGTGAATCTTATATTCGTACTTGTTGGCTATTCAGCAAAGAGGCAAGAGGTTGCTCTTTTTTCCTTTCTTTCTTTCTTTTTTTTTTTTTTTTTTTTTTTTTTTAAATGCAGCTTCCAGGTCTTTAACATTACTGAACTAGAGATGCTAAATAAAAGAAGGGGGAAGCGCTGCTGCCATAACAACCTTTCCACAGGGAACTATTGGGATACAGACAGTTACTACACTACCTACAACGAACCGTGTGCATCATAACACAAACCCCAGAAAATCCTTTTCAGCCACAGCATCATTTGCACTCTCGGCTCTGAGCAGAGAAAGCAAAACAAGCACAGACTTCTCCGCCAACACCCCCCGAGCTTGATTTAATTATTTATTTATTTGAGGGCTAGGGGGAGAGTGTCAGAAAAGTCCATTTGAGCGCCGAGTCCTGTCCGAAGCCACCCTCCGTCCCCCTCGCGGGAAGGGCCGCGCTCCGCTGCACCCGGCTGCCCCGGGAGGGGGACCGGGACCTTCCCCACGCCTCCCCCGGGGTTACTCCCGGGAAGCAGCCAACTCTGCTAAGCCGGGTCCACCCCCCCTTCAAATGGTCCCTTGCAAAAGTTAGGGCTCTGGCCCCGTCCCTGAGTCGCCACGGGCAAGAGGGGGGGCTGCGGACGGCGGAGGGTCAGGGCCCCGGTTGGGGAGCGGGGCTGTCGGGGTGTCTGTGCGTGAGTCTCTGCGGGTGCGAGCCCCCCGTGGGAATGGACAGCGATACCCACGAGGGGCAGCAGGGAGGGAGCCCCTTCCCCCGCAGTCTCCCCCCCCGCCCCTCCCCCGGAGCCTCGGGGACACCCCTGCTGCCCCGCAGACCCTCCCCCCTCCTGGGGAGGGGGCAAGCCCGGGCCGGGGCCCCCCGTTCCCCC